>JAUTBT010004903.1:0-26946 GCA_032361225.1 Lepetodrilus schrolli | reverse complement strand
ACTACTACTACTACTACTACTACTACTACTACTACTACTACTACTACTAATAATAATAATAATAATAATAATAATAAGACCAAGAAGAACAAGGAGAAGAACATAAAATAAATAAATAATTTATTATAACTTTAGAATCGAATATCTACATAGTGATTATTTGTCGTTTGTTTCTATCACAAACAATTGTTTGCTGGTTATCATGGATATTCTATATACTTTTGTTCTCATAAATAATACAATGTGAAGCCTACCTAATACGTACCTTGGTGTACTGGAAAGTCTATCAGTTCATATAAATACATTGACCATAATGTAATACATTAGCTCATGTACGTGTCAATGACGCAATATATATGCAGTACATGCACATAATTACTCCTTCACAAGTAAATACAACTTCACCAATGTCACAATGTGTTCATTATTTTCCCCATTGACATACAGCCTTGCAAAATGTCCCATGTTTTAATGTTATATAAAACATGCACGTCGTAAACCATTTAAGTCAGAATAATAATTGTTTTTGATATGAATCACCTCGTTATTGTTGAAATGTAATGCATAGTTAAACAAACGTACATTATGGATAACTCACGACACTGTAAGGCTTAGTTGATGACGATTCGGTAAATATATGGCAATTCATATTAAATAATTAATAATATACTTCTTTCTCTGTCATACGTTTGCTAATAGCATTATATATGATAACTCCTGACATTCATTATACGTTCATATATGTGTGACAGCAATACTAGGAGTTGTTATTATGAATGGCAGTTACAGTCGTTTGTATTCACAGTTATTTACTTCCTCTGTAGACATACATCACACTTGACCAACACCGCTTAAGTGTTGTGAGCGGTTATAAGATAATTAATATAATTTAAAGATAAGCACTGTGTACAAAGTGTTCATATATAACTGAAGATGTCATAATATATTGTATTCGCTCATGTTTTTCACACGTACAATGGCTGACAGGAATTGCAGCGAAATAACATGTGTATGCTTTGTCCAAGCACATCCTCAACTTTGTCAAACGGAACGTTGCCTTTACAGCACGTATTACGTCAATATACATACATAAGTCACCGACACTTACGAATAAATCAAAGCTGGAGGTGGTATATGTTTACAAAACGCACATAAACGATGTTCACCCCAGTTTTGATTTGAACCATGAAGTTAGTAAACGCTAAGACGCACCCATTAAACTCAGGCTGTAAAAGCCCAATAAGTGGTTAAGTGCTACCCGTCATCAAACACATGTGACAGATTGCTCTAAAATAGGTGTTGGAGAGTTAATAAAGACATTACGAGGTCCAAATGCTATCGTCTGTACATATGTAGATGAAATAAAGACATTCCTCTAAAACACGTATGGTGATTGGAACCGTTTGATGTAAATTATGCGTTAATATGGGGAAGGGTATTCGACGTTTTAGAAACCGTACAACATTAATATTTTTATTTTTTTAGTATGTATTGTTATTGTTGCCAGATGGTCTAAGATCTAAGCCATGCTATCAAAAGATAATTGTAATAGTTTATAGTATATAAATCCCCGATCGGAGTATTCAATGCATTGAAAGAGTAAAGGACTCGATCAATTAGCACTTCTAGATATCAAAATAAAATGTATTTAAATAACCATATTACTTGTCATAATATAACCGTTAAACTTGTACCTCTTTACAAATAATCTTTCCTACATTCAGAACAATTTTACAAAAGCATTTATCAGTCATGTTGTTTCTTGAAAAAAAAATCATTAAAAATTATCTCAGTATCGTAGTTGTATTTGAATACTCCATTAGCATAATGTTTAGTACAAGGTGAATGGAACGTTCAAACCAGTGGTTAGTATTGCCCTCTGGCTACACACATCATTCAATCTGTTATTCCATACTTATAAAGCTCAATAATGACATAAAATACTAATAGTATTGCCCAGTTCATCAGATATGTTTAATAGACTGAGTATGTTTCACAAAGAAGACATGCATCGTATAATTGAATGTCACCTACTGTACACACAAGATGTTAATCGCGCAGCTGGAAATAAAATACACTTAGGTATTGTAGATCGTAATCAAGTACGACAACATCGGTGCAATATATCGTATTGCAATTAATTTAATTTAATATATCGTTTAATGCTATCTACGACATGCACACATGAAGGAAAGCGTTAGCATGTCTATTGTTTTCTAGCATGGACTAATTGACAAATGATTTATGTAGATTTATAAAAAGAGTACTTGATGCCACTTGTATTGAATTCCGTCCGTGTTCAGATTGAACTGAACACACATTAAATAATCACTAGTTCGAAATGTACATGTTTTATACGTCCTCTATCCATGCCGTAGTATGACCAACCGCAAAGCTCAGTCATTCTTCAGATGTTTCCGCTTCTTGTACAGCAATGAGGGAACAATACAGAATGCTTCCCGGATTGCCTCGAGCTAAACTATAATAGATATGTTTTATAGAAGGTATTAGTAAGCCGAGTGAAATATCGTTTAAGGGCAAGTTTTTGTGCGTTTTATCATGCTTGATCAGATTTGAGTGTAAATGTAATCGTTTACCTATTACAGAAATAAGGGCTTTGATAGAGACATCCCCATTGGATGTATGTTTATATTTGTGATGCGGTCTTGCTTGGCGATAGCAGCGCCGTATACTGCATATAACGTGTAATTCATGTGGTTTTCACAGATCGCTTATCGTAATAGCAGCAAATTGCTTGGCAAAGGCTTTTAATAACATGAAAAGGGAAAATGTGGAATGTCACAAAGGAATCGTAGGGGAAAAACCATAATGCATAATTTTAATCTTTACTTTAACTTAATTTCCGGGTTACATGTGGATTGCCTCCGGTAAATCCGTAAAATGGGGTGCCTCGGTGCATCGATGTCACAATGAGGTAGAATGTCGTGCTCGGTGTCGATGGCGACAAATGCCATTTACAAATCGAGATTGATAAAAGGGAAAACAAGTTTATTAATGTAAAGAGTGCATCTGGGAAAAGCGCAATATTGTTAGTTGTCATGGATTTAATATGAGATAAATATGCTCAGGTCTATAAAGGAATTTATAACAGTTGGTGTGCAGAGCGTTTTGTAGCAAGTTCTGAATTAGCTCTTTTTACCTTTATGTTCTACCTGTATCTGACCATAACACATTGCCTGTATCTGACCATGCCTAACACATTGCCTGTATCTGACCATAACACATTGCCTGTATTTGACCATATCTAACACATTGCCTGTATCTGACCATACCTAACACATTGCCTGTATCTGACCATACCTAACACATTGCCGGTATCTGACCATGCCTAACACATTGCCTGTATCTGACCATACCTAACACATTGCCTGTATCTGACCATACCTAACACATTGCCTGTATCTGACCATGCCTAACACATTGCCTGTATCTGACCATGCCTAATACATTGCCTGTATCTGACCATACCTAACACATTGCCTGTATCTGACCATACCTAACACATTGCCTGTATCTGACATTGCCTGTATCTGACCATACCTAACACATTGCCTGTAGGGTTCAAATCCAGTGAGGTTGTGTCAGGTGTGTATTATTACATTGCATTATAATATAATAGTTAAATGCCTGTCCAAAGACAAGGGGTGCGCACAAGGCTCGTGGAACTGTAGTACTATACGATAATATAATATTAGTATGCAGATTATAATGGTTCACGTAGAATCAAAACTCTACACATATGGTATCTAAAGATGTAATAGATTTAGAACAACGTCTATTCTCTATAAATTAGACAATAATCAGGTCGAAACCCAATTGCAATGGAAAATGTCGGCTTGACTAACCAGATCACCGGCTACTAAATTACCACATCTATTTCCAATCGTTCATTACATTTGGAAAATGTCCAATTTGCATGCTATAAATGATTGTTTGTGTCTACATTTACAGAATGTAATTAAATACGCTTCATTATGTTAATTTAAACACGTCCGAAAAACGGGAGAATAAAAAACGTGTTGCGAAGGTTGTTTACTTTTAACAAAAGCAAGGTTTCAGATTGTAAATTAACTGAAATAAAGTGTTCCGTTTAACGTGGTGTGTAAACCAAGGGTAATCAGATGCGTCTGTTTTATGTGTAGTTTAAAAAAAATAATTGATTCTCTATAGCGGCGTGACATCCATATGTATATTCTACTAAATGTAGAGAAGAACTCTGAATGTTTTACAATCAATGAAAACTATTGTTTGTCTTCCGTAAATCATTAGAAACATGAGCTCATAGCGAGCTGTCACTTTCTGAAATGAATTGCACACCTCCCGTATAGCATCCTAAACACACGTACGTAATCTATATGTATAATACACACCTCCACAAGGATAAATCCTAACATCAAAGCCACCTCGACACCTACTCGTACAGGTAAAATCAACACAACTAACGCACTGGGTAATAAAACAAATGGTGGAAGGTGTATCATGTGGAATTACATAGCTCGAGGTTATTTGTAACTGACGGCTTCCATAAACAAAGACTAGTGGTGATGGTTATAGGGTATACATATTGAATTAGCACTAACCATAAATGAACTATAACTTAATAGGTGTATATTTTTTTCTGGGTGCAAATAGGTAATTTTGTAATGCTGATGTAATAGATTGTGTTATTAATTTACCATGGTTGAGGTCATAATCGTTGGCTCAAGAGAATTCCTCAAATGGAAGGTTTAACGCTTGTATTACGTACGTTTCTTCCAATGTATTCAGATGCACTGTGCATACATAGTATAATGAGAATAACACTTCTTTCTGTATCTCCCAAACATAAAAATACAATAATAAATCATATACTTCAGAATCAAGGTGACGACACTGGATGATAATTGCATTGATTCCAGCAATTGACTTCTGTTTGAGGCTAATTTTGATAATTGATTCCAAACATACTAGTAGTGTATTATTATAATTATACCAACTTGCTTACGATATAATATTTAATATAATATATGCATGTATACAATTTATATAGCTTTAGCATCCGCCATCATGTTGAATACTGTCGCAATTATGACTCAATGAATACATTAATTCAAAGTCTTTTTGGACCTCTTTTAGAGCTACTTCTTGGCACTTAATGTGTCGAATATAAAGTTAAATGATTTTTTTCCAATTAAATATGCAAGCACATTTATTAGTATTTACACATTTACTTGGAACTATATTTTGTCTGCTTGCTTTAACCCTGTTCCCAAGATATTTGCCTATATAATAATTTTGAATGAAAATCGATATTACAATAGTTTCTACAATTATGTGATAAATATAATTCGTGTTCATATATTACTGAATTTATTAAACTCGTTTGCAAAAATTATATTATACTCGGCAGAGCCTCGCATAATATCAGTTTTGCCAACTCGTTTAATAAATTCAGTAATACACGATCACATATGAGATCCTCCTGAAGGATGAGATGGACTAGTGAATGATAACCTTGTAGCGCCTTGAACGACAGCTTGGGTTGTATACTCCCCAGGGAGTTGAGACGGAAATTGAGTGTACACAGATCCAGTGACCGGGGTAATAATGTAGCGCTATGAGCATGCTTTCGAGCGTGGATTTGGCGCAATATAAATGTTCACATTATTATTATTATATATTTTATTAGTAATGGGAAGCAATTACATATTTCGAAAAATCCCCACCTCCCAAAATGTTCTTTAACAACACAATAACCAACAAAATAAACACAAATAAAATATTATTAAGAATCAAAGAATAAGAAGACCTAAATATTACTATATATAATAATGCAACAGCAACCAACAAACGAACCGCAATCCATTCAAATTAAAAAATAATATATGTAAAATTAAAAAATTAAATAACATAACAAGACCATAACAGACAAAGAAAGGATCACCATTTAAAGTAACACCAACGAAATAATAAGAGAAACATATGGTTAATATGAACACATCTTTTAATGGCTTCATCTTTTAATGGCTTCAGGCATTTTCTTTTCGATTCAAATATAATTATAGCAATTTTTAGCAGTACTTTGAACGTCCTACTTTCATTCATGATATCGAATTTGAAGATCAAAGCAAATGCTATATCGCTCTGTTAACTTAGTTAATTTCAATTTACGTTCCTATTTGCAGACTGTTATCTGATACTACATGTAAGAGTATCTATTGATATTTTTTATTTTATTATATCGCAATATAATTTATTATTATAGTTATATGTCTCCAAATGATGTCAGTTGCATCTATAAACTATGCTGTGGTTTGCATTGCAGATACTGTTTAGCATTGGTCCTTACTCTCTGATATAGAATTCCGTTCAGCTTGCAACAGTTTTTGTCTTTTAAGATTTGTTAAAAAATGTTCCTTATATTTTCAGATGACGAAGAAATTGTCGGCGACATCAGTGATATAGACAGGGACGAGTACGACGAGAATAACGAGAAACACCTGGGATTAGACGAGAACGGAAATCACGGTCAAGGTCAAAACGGAGGGTCAAAGGTCGGAAGGCCAAGACGGGCGAGAACAGCATTCACTTACGAACAATTAGTAGCCCTTGAGAATAAGTTCAAAACAACGAGATATCTGTCGGTGTGCGAGAGATTGAACCTAGCCTTGTCGCTGTCATTGACGGAAACACAGGTAAAGATCTGGTTCCAGAATCGAAGAACGAAATGGAAGAAGCAGAATCCAGGTCTTGACGTCAACAGTCCCACCGTTCCATCGTCAGTCTCCCTACCTCTTAGTCAGGCGTACCCTTTGGCCTATGGAGGTCAGGGGTTGTATCCGGGTCACATGTCGTCATTACACGCGGGGACTGGCCTCGTTCCCGGTTTTTACTTTTCCCATGGTTCCCCATTCCAAGGTGCACACCCGGCACTGAGCCATTGGTGATGACATTAGTTGATGACATTTCGAAAGAAAACCTAGAAAAACTATCTACTTAGAGATAGTCAAATGGCATAAACATGCATTTGAACGGTAAATGAAAGCAAGAATGCTACGTGGACGTTTGAAGTTCTGTTCAGTATATCACGCCCAATTGAATCTTACACTGGGCATAAAACATATAAAGTGGCATCGGACGAGGACTTAGTCTCAGTATTATAGCTACAGAAGACAAACACAAAGGCCTGTGTTCAATGCACAATAGTGCCTCTTTATACCATCATATCTCCATTTAGCAGAAAAAGAAACAAGGGTGTCTGTTTGAAGAAATGGCATTGTCCAATATGTTCCTGTATCGTCGCTTCATCCAATCATATCAATATGTTATCGTTAGCATCAGTCATTTATACGTAAGATGTGCTACATTAATAGTTCACCTGTCAGGTACAAATGCGCGTCAGGTTTGATAGGTTTATAAGATATAATTACTTTATGAGTATGATAAACATTTCAGATATGCTACATCAATGCAATGCATGACATACACCTGTCCGTATGACATACATGAAGCAAATTCCAACTTTAAGATGGTTAATACGTTAAATACATAATTATATAATGTAAATTGTGTGTATTATTCTAGTCGTATCAGTGCTATGCTAAAAATTAGCCCGACCATTTGAAGTTATTGCGTTACTTGTTCCCTACCCATTTTTATTTATCATATATCGTTTTTGGGGGGTTTCATTATAAGTTTCTTCTTTCTCTCTTCACGTTTCATTCTTAATACTCTAGCGATTGGTTATGCATCTCTCTCTCCCTCTCTCTCCCCCTCCCTCTCTCCCCCTCTCTCTCCCCCTCTCTCTCTTATCCTATCTATATGTCCTAGTTTGGGGCGGGATGACCATGCAAACATAGATATAATACATGCACGTTATATTAGGAATACTATTAAATAAAGCATTATTGTATGTTCATCATGCACTCGCTAACATGACTATTATATTATGTGTACATTGATGCCATATGTTAAGTATGGATGCAGGTATAGCTGGCACTTTGTGATGAACATGTCATGCTTGAGTGGAGTAGATGAAATCGGTGATTAAACTGTGTATATTGTGTACATACTACTGGTCTCTAAATTGTGCTAGAATCATAGGTACAATAGACCAATACTCGTAGAACCGGAACACAAAATAAGAAGAAATATTTATACGCCATAGATGGGCAATTTACTTGTAATTACTTTTTCATTCCAAAGTGAAAGATAACTCCATCTCTTTGACATCATTATGATTAATATACTAATTTCACATGTTTGTCTGATTTATTTATTACCATAGTTCAATTATAATGTCTTTCAACAAATAAAGAACATTTGCCATCGATTGAAGCGATTGAAGTTGTCTTCATATGTTATGCACAGATGCATTGACATTGATAAGGCATGCATCGAGCAATGAAATAAACATCAAAGGACATTCATCGTCAAGTCATATCAAATTAGAAAATATGTCATTACATTTTAAACACAATATACGAAGAGGCATGTACAATCATAAATATTTGATTTTATTGTGACTATATGTGTGAGCCTACGCAACTCCCAACTCCCAGTCTCAATAATACGTCATTGCATTCGAAATCAAAATTTATGAGATGGCACAAATGAAATAAGGACATCAAAATAATTGGAATAATAGTATCAATTTTACTCCAATTTTAACTGAAAGTGATACATATAATTTTATTTCACGTTAGCGAATGAACCCCCCACATTATGGTGTTCTGACGGCGTTGCAATTGACGGTTTCTTATTGTCTTCAAGGTGGCAATTACCAAGGACAAACACGGTGTGGCAATTCCTGTCATTGTCTTCACCCCAGCACCATCAAAGACGTTGGCGGGAACAGTTTAGGGTGCACTTAACTGCGGGTTTGGACGTTAATGGCGTTGAGCTTGTCTCGTGAACGGTGTAATTGCTGAGCAATGGGACGAACAAGACGTAGTCCGCCATTATGAGCGAGTTGTTCCTGTGAGCAGGTGCGCGGAGCCAAGACGAGGCTTTGTGTGACATGCGCACACTGCACAGTCACAACTGGGGCTCCCACAAGGGAATTCCCACATGAAGAAGTTAGAAGCCCTTGATAATCTGGGAAATCTGGCTGCATTGTGCAGCGGTATTGTCTGGTAATGGATTTTGAAAGAGAGCGCTAGGAACCATCTCTTGGTGGCCATTTCTCATGGCGTTTCTTTCTCACAACTAACTGCCACTTGGTCCGTGTGAGCGCTTCTCGATTGTATATTTATAATCCGTTAATTAGAGTTGTCAGTCTCAAAACGTCATTAGCATGTGGCAATGGTTCTCTCTAGTCCTCTAAAGTGGAATATCCCATTATAAATCACAACAATGAGTATTGTCATTAATTTCAACGAGACGCGGATTCGAGTGTCTCATCCGGGTCCTTACACATGGTGGCATCACGGGTCTTCATAACATCACGTGACTATTCCACTCGATGTGAACCCTGTTCCCCTTGGGCTGCATGAATCATATTTACTTGACAGTATATCCTATATGCCTTTCATGCAGGACTAGACTTGTATCAATACCAGGGCACGCGTGCAGTCAATACAACATTGGTACTCATTTAACAGACTGTTTGTCACGTCGTCTTACCTAATTAATATATGCTTCAACAAAAAACCGATGAATTCTATCGATTTGGTGATTAATTCTATCGATTCACTGTCAGTTTTAATAAAGAGTTTTATTTAAAACTAAATAATGCAATAATGTCGAAAAGGGTTTTATGAAGTTCACACACACACACAAAAAGATGTTCTGTAAATGGTAACTCATACGATGTTATGAATTGTCATTCTTAAGTAAAAGCATAGCTAATGACCTAACAAGGCCTAGAATAATTTATACTTCTGAACCCCCGTTGCTTATACGTATGCTGTCACTACCCATGTCCGACCCCCATTCGGTGCCCCAATATGTTGTTGATCACTCAGCATTACCCGCCCCTTCTTCAGAATCTCCAGGAACACCAAATCTTCACTTCCTGCTAAATTCCCGCCGGGGTTCTCGCCAGGAAGAAAGCGTGCGATAGGTCAAACGGCTAACAATTTAATCAACAGTCAATTGTTACCGAAATTAATTGGCCAATCGACTCATTAGACCGCTTAATTCAAATCGGAAATTTAGAGTTTGTCCCAGTCTCAATTTGCTGCTCGTGAGCGTCCGGTGTGTCAAATTGATATCGATTCCTGACGTAATGGCCCCTATGTTAGCTCGTAGCAAGCGCTCCGTTCGAGCTGATAATCGCGATCCTGATAATGGAGGAAAAACACCGCTTTACTATATATGTCAGAGCGGAAGGTTTGATAAGAATGTATCCTTCAGGGAAGAGATGTGTTCTATCTATATTCCTATTAAATAAAGTCTTGAAAGTGTCAGATGTGAATATAGTATTTATCAATAGATGAATGTTAGACTTAAAAAAAATATTAGTTAAATAAGGGAATTATTTCAACTCGCTGATTAAAATATAATGAATATATGAGTAAAATATTTTAGGGAATTACATGCAATACGTTATACAAATTTTGTTGCCTGAATTTAAAAAATGTTTTAGTTGTTTCTTGCATTATCAATACACAATTGCATATATTTGATGTTTGTTTCATGCCGATGTCTTGCCTGCACCAATTCCGTCTAACTATCCACTCAGGAAGTAGACGATTTTAGAATTTACCTGATACATTGAAAAGAAGCAGCGCCATCATACTAAGTTACCAAGATCAAAGATGCGTCTATGATGATCAATACGACCTCCGGATATGCCTGCTTCCTTCGCATAGAAGGCAACGCAAAAACGTAAACCCTTAATAATGTACATATAACTATTGCTTTATCGTTATGATGATGCTTTATCCAGGTTGAAGGCTACAACATTGATCTTGCTCTATGGATTGGTAACCGTTTCAGAGATTTCGGTGGACATATGACACTCAGCAAAATTATAACATGAAGGCCTGGGAATCTTTTCTCGAAGACTTCATATTTACTATATGACCGTAAGCACTATTATAGCGATCTTATACACGGCGATTGAACGCTTGCGAGAGTACTATGCGTTCGTAGTAGATATGATAGCTTCGAGAAATGATAAGCTTTACCATAATGCAGAAATAATATTTTGGTTTTTGAAATTTGTGCAATATGGAGAGTGCATTTACTAACTTAATATATTTCCTAGAATATATATCATGTCAAACAGTAAGGTATGCCGGTATCCGCCGTAAGTCTAGATATTCAGTGAATATTATACTATTGCTACAATTGATTATTTAGCTTCCAAGTTGTTTTCTCGTGTTCAAGGTCAATAGCTACTGGTCTCGGCATTTGAATGGGGTTTTGGTTAAGATTATGAAGAACACAAATATTTGAACATTCCAGATAAATTAATAGTAGTGTACATACAAAAATATAACGATATATATTAGCTTTATTTTAAATATGGTATACATGTCTAAATATGTTTAAAAGTAAATACATCAGACATAGTCGCGCATGCTTTCAATTATTAATAGCGTACGTACCAAAGCGATAATGATTCATCAAGCTCACCCCGGGTGTCATGTTTGTGTTGAAACAAACAAGAAGTGTCTGTCTTACAAAAGCTGAAAGTGTGCCATTGGTTTACACGAGGTTTAAAACGATGAAAGACATACAAGGCCTTGTAGCAATTAAATCTACAAAATACATAGACATTCGCCTTGAGAAAAGCATCTGTATACACTGCATTGGAGTAAACATACGACTAACAATCAGTCTAGCCTTGATAAAGATAATATTAGACATAGGTTAAATACATATGTAGCCTGTGGAGAGAGATCTATGCGCAATGGAAACAAGTTAATAACAAGAGACAGACAGACGGAGAGAGAGAGAGAGAGTGAGAGAGAGAGGGGGGAGACAGAGAACGAGATAGAGAGAGAGGGGGAGAGAAAGAGGGAGACAGAGAACGAGAGAGAGAGAGGGAGAGAGAGATAGAGTCACAGAGGAAGACACAGAGAGGGAGACACAGAGAGGGAGACAGAGAGAGACACACACAGAGAGGGGGAGAGAGAGAGAGAGAGAGAGAGAGAGAGAGAGAGAGAGAGAGAGAGAGAGAGACATATTGGTCGCCCATAGATCCTTAAACTGTTCTATTTGGAAGAATGTTACTCTGATATAGTTGCCATGCATTTCATAAGGATTCCAACGTTTAGTACGTCATAAATCTGACACGGAAAATAAAAACGAATACGGAGATGATATGCTGATTAGCGTGTAATGAATCCGATTTCGATTTATCTCAATTTCTGAAGAGAATCGAATAGTGTTAAACTACGGGGACATCTCGAGCCTCGTGTTTCTCCTTATTATCGCATCGTGGATAAAAATAATACGAAGCATAAATTCCGTAATTTGCCTGTCAAGAGGGTAATTCAAACGACTTAAAGAGTTTCTGAAACGTAAACTGGTAAATTGATATGCCTAACTTTGCATTGAAAGGACGTGCGTGGAGTACAACGTTCTTGCTCTTAGACTATGAACATTAACAATTCTATGTTTTCATGGATGCAAGCTTCGAAAAAGAAAATATCAGGGTTTTTATTGTTATGTTTTAATATATTATGATTAAGATTATTCATAATATATATATATATATATATATAAAATTCTTATTATTCCTTTTATTCTTATTATTCTTAGTAGTAGTAGTGGTAGTAGTAGTAGTAGTAGTAGTAGTAGTAGTAGTGGTAGTAGTAGTAGTAGTAGTATTTTCAAAGAAAAGGGAGTTGGGGGTAATATAAAAAATTCGGTACCTACCCTTGAGTATTAGCATTTAATACTAATAACTCATCTTAAAATACCTTATGAACAGGATACCACGCACAAATAAAATAAACCACAAATTGTTAAATAACAAACGCCAGACGACAATTCCGTTCTATTGCCAAGTGAAGAACGATCAAGACTGTGTTATCGGTATCAGTCTGTATTTCATATTAGTTGACACAATAACATATCGTTAAACTAGTGTAGGAAATCCGAAGCTTAAATGGATGTAATGCGAGGTATTAGGGCATACCATGAACACGATTATAGCGCTATGAGCATGCTTCAGAGCATCGACTTGGCGCAATATAAATGTTCACATTGTTATTGTTAGTAGTAGTATTCTTACTATTATTATTATTATTATTATTATTATTAGCTGATATTATTTCAGATCTTAATGAAATCATGCCGGACTACAATTCTGACTATATTAATTCTAAAATGGGTTGTTGCTTTCTTTCTCTATTTTTACATTTTTTTTTTATATCAGGACTTACACATGTGTGGACAATAAATACATTTATTAAATATTATTTCCGAATATTTGTAAATAAATAAATACGTAATTGATCTCTCTTGAATATTCATTATAACACAGAGCCTGTATTCTATATGATACATATAGTTTTATTTTAATTGATTCTACGCTTTACAAATTGAATTGACACATAACGATCACACTAAGAACGCTGCCGTTATTGAAAATAGAGGGGGCAATCATTGTGCCAGCCAATGAACTAATATCATTAGATTATATTATGACTATTTCTCAGTAGCTCTGTCTTTTACGTTGACAAGGTGACAAGCCAAAGCAGTAGTTCATGTAGCATTCTGACGCAATTGCCTCTTTTTTTTCTCTTCGAAATATAGCTGTGGATTCCCCCTGACACTCAATGATAAATTACTTTCATTTCCGCCTAGAAAGTCTTCAAGCTCTGTTGACAAATGGGTTCGAATTTTCCTTTCGAATGGAATTATTTTGATAAAAGCGATTTATATCATCAACAATTTTCCATATTAAACCGCTGGGACGTCCAGTTTAGACTCGATCCAATTTTCGAAGTCGACCTCTAATTTTTGGAAGGAACACGAGATAAACTTTATTGTTTCCCCTTGTGACTTTGCAACATTGAAGTGATGACCCAGGCTAGCTATTTGCTGATAACAGGGCGAATCAGTCGGGGTACTTGGCGCAAAGCGTCGCCATTACGGGCCCATTACAGTCAAAAGCGGGCCCAAATCGTTTTAAATTTGCTCCCCAATGCTCCTAGATGGTATCAAATAATTAAGCTTTTGTTTGGGTTTATAGACTTAGAAGAGCACGTTCCTATCAGCTGTAGATCTGGGAGCATCTCGCAAACTCATAGTCTCTAGTTAGGGATATGTTCACAGCCTAAAAGGTTTTGCCGCGAATAAATATGCAATTTCTAACTTCGATGTAAAATGATGAACTTGGGTCATTTCTATTAAACTCTTGCAGGGACATTATTGGGTAGACTGTAGTTTGCTTGGAGGATGGGACGAAGTGTCTTGCTCTTAACTGAAGCACAGCCACTGGTCATTCTCTTCCACACTTTTTTCTAGTACAAGTCTGTTCTCATTTATAGTACCATCTTCAAGTGATATTTAATTGATACGTCTACACATTGAGGAAAACCTGAAGCAACATAGGAAAAACTTTAATAATAGTATTGCATTTGCTATATCTTTTGCAAATTATATAAGCTGATTTGTACATGTGTCTCGTGTGATGATAGCTTACACTATAATATCATAGGTGTTCATATTATTTACACGTAATATTCCACTATAGGTTATAAACCATTGAATCAGTTCAGAAATGTGTGATTTACTGGCCATTATAAATGGTAATTCCACTTTATTTGACAAGTACAACATTTAGCACTTAAAATAAATCCAGTTTTATTCCGAAAAGTGCTATTTTCTTACATCTGTGTAGATCTATAGTGACGTCAGAACACAGTTTGTCTGCTAATTTTTAACTTGAATTTATTTATTTTTCTTGATTTCTATATTATTGACAATGTGAACTTTGCAATAAGGTGTGTTTACTGGTATTTGACTTATTGGTTCAATAGTTATGCTTAAATATGTTAACACTGTCGCCTATGAGAATTCAGTTGGAGGTTTATACCCTGTACATGTTTACACACTGTTTTTCTCGTAGACATACAGTTGCTGCCTGCTGTAATATACTCGTATGTGTTGTAATTAATCTGTATAAATCCCCTTCACATAATATTCATGGAATGATCTGGAGACATCAGCTTGAATATATCTTTAGATAAAAATGATATTTCACAAACTAGATATCTTTGCAAAGTTTACAAAGAAGACCACCAACATCTTTAAGTGAATTGTCCTGTAATCCTAGATTGATGTCAGGCTCGTTTCATGTTTCGTTCTTTCTCATAATGCATTGCAATCTGAGAGGGTCACGTGACCACCTAATTAAGGTGTCAGAGGATCAGTGGGTCTTCTACAAACTTTATTAGACATGGGATACTAGTTACTGTTTGCCATGTTTTGAATGATACTCAAATATCAGTCCCGGATGTCCGTGTGGTGAGATGTTATATTAGCTGTACATGTAGCAGTAAATGAACATTCTCTCTCTTTCTCTTTCTCTCTCTCTCTCTCGCCAGCCGAGGTAGAATTACAAACATGTACAATCCATGAGAAACCAAATTATAAAGAAGAAACTATAGTTACTAGAGAGTAAAAGAATACAATGACAATATACGACATGTCCAGTAATTTACACTATTCCCATGCATGTAGATCTACATGTTTTTAAATAATCTGATTTAAAAAAATAAAAATAGTTGAAATTGTTCGTCTGACACAGAACTTCTGCACGTCAAAGCGAAATTCACGAATTTCCAAAGAAGCAGTCATACGAGGGGTGGATGACACTTGATCAAAGTAGTCTAAATGGCAGAAGACTTTATCAACTCATTTCATCCCATGAATCTCATTCTTCTACATTGTCAACTAACAGCGCTAATTGAGCCATCCTTTTTTGTCCGTCACGTTTCAACTCGAGACATGTGTGTTTATGTGGGTGTCAAAAATAATCCGCGTTGTTTGGGAGCTAGGTCTGATGTTCTGATCCTTGATAATCGGATATGTCGGGTGTCCGTCCCGGCGCCAAAGGTGTTGACGGGCCATCATAGACATAAACAATCGGCAGTTCTGTGTCCTTTTTAATCTCCATGCCTTAATTATTCGTTCCCCTGTGATGGCGAGCATTCCCTCCCTACTCGGCGTCGTTCAGTCTCCCAAACCATGTTTAACACGGGTGTCGTTTGACCTCTTCAAAACCGCAGGTATGTAACGAGCTTTCTGATTGGTCGGACGTTCTCCCGCGGCGGTTTACCTGATGAGGTGTTGTTTGTCTACAGTATCGCTCCGCCATTCCGCCCTGACTGAGGGCTGGTTTGAGAACAACCGTGTTTAGTCGCCATCCCTGCGCCTATTGTCCGCGTCACGTGCTCAGGGTGTACTAATATTTGAGTAGGATCATAGGACAAGTCATTAATTGGCGGGGAGGGAAGGTTAAATATATCATAAGATGGGTTTGGGGAGCTAAGTAAAACATGAAGATAGGGCAAAAACATTCCAATGGTGGTAACTTGAGAAGACATGCCATTTTGAAGCCAAGTTGATATCAGTCTTGTGATACGATTCTTGCGCTTAGTAACTAGTCGTACTGCTATTATACTCAACAAAATTAATTAAGGGCCAATTGTCATTTAGGACATAAATACCTTTCTAAACAACGAAGAATGTCCACACATCTACAGGCTGCAGGTACTCTTCAAAAACGTTCAAATGAATTGGAAGAAGAATGGCAACAAGATTCCGAAATTCCGAAATTTGGTATAAAGCTTCCCCACTAAATATCTACCGGCCCTTAATTAATTTTGTGATCACCACAGCAGACGGTTTCCGTACTCTTGCAAAATAGGATGTGTTTAGATTTATTTCCCCTGATTTAAATGCAGCTATACTCCAGTAGATTGTAGGATTACATTAACTATGACTGTCTTGAGTTTTAATCTTAAGACAAATTAAATTTAGATGCTACTCAAATGACTAGCTTCGCGATTGCTGTCTATTGAACATAATTCTAAAGTCAATAACAAAAAAATACATAGATAAACAAACCCAACTACATTTGTATTCAATACTTCATAACGAGATATTATGCAATAGCATCGAATATCAACCGGAAAACCAAATGTTCAGGTGGGATTCCTTCTGGATGACACTTTCTAAAGTTATCTGCATATAGAAAATGTATCTATCACTAGTCGCTAGTCAGTACAGGGAACTTTGTCTTCAGGATAGCCAACCGCATGCATTGCCATTGAATTTAACGACAGTATATTACATAGGCCTACGTATTCATTAATAAAATTAAAATGCGCGTACTGCTCAACTTATATTTCGCTTGCCTGATGCATTTTAGCATCTATTTTACTGACCCAAGGCTAAACTCAAAACAACCATAATTGCAAGCCTTTTTAAGTACTGTCAGAGAAATAGCACAGGTAGAACTGCACTTAGCCAGATTGACTAATTATATGATATTTTATGATATTTCAATTTAATTGGTCTGGTATTATCAAGTATCTCTTACATAAATATGACACTTTCATGTTTATATTACACTTATACACATACATAAATCATATCTACTAGCAGAATAGCTTTCAACATTGCTCTTCTACTACTGTGATACCATCATTAATATCTGTTATACTATTGCATGTATATGAACATCATAGAATAATTACCAATGTACCATTTGTTTACTGTATATACTTGACAATGTACGTATTACTTCCATCCATATTTATGTACCATATCTATGTTTATTTTGTATATTTGTGTACCATATCTATGTTTATTATGTATATGTGTGTACCATATCTATGTGTATTATGTATATTTGTGTCTGCTGGAATACATATATATATATATAGAAAAGGTGGCAGAAGTTTATTAGACTATTGTAGAATGTAACTTAAAACATACGCTGTCAAAGAGTATAACAAAAAGAGAGAAAATCGAGATAATTCTCTTTAAAAGTATGAAAGTCTAATGGAAATGGAAAGGGCACTGGAAAAGTGCGTTGCCGATTGGCGTCATGTATAGGGAACGTAATAGAAAGTTATAAATTAAACCTGCAGAAAATTGCTACGGTACGTTTCAATATAAAGCCTGCAGTCCACTTTAAAATTATCATTTAGGTTTCAATAGTAAGGACACCTAATAAAATGTACTTTGCCGTGGTCAATAATAATATATACTATTCATGCAATATCTACACAAATATACAGCTTGAAATACATCCAGTCCACTACAGTGTATATAGTATTTACAGAATATAGCACCTCACCCCGATATTACGAAACCTTCGTGAGTACGAGTTCATGCTCAACTTAAAGTTTTGCTCACAAATACCTATAGAAAATTTGAGCTTGAGCATGAAATCGTATTTTTTTTTTTCGTAATATCGGGTTTTGGTGTAGTTGGGTGTTCATTATGTACTACTATGTATTTGAGTTTAGTACTGTAGTTAGTATAAGTTAGTATGCAATTTAGTTAAAATGTAGGCACACGTTTACAATAATTCTAAGTTGTTAACTAAATAATGAAATATATTCTGTGAATCCTGATATAAATTACAATAAACAAAAAAAATATATATATATTTTCTTTTCTTTTTTTAAATGTAGAAAACAATAAAAATGCAAATATAAACGGCAAAGTCTACCATTTACAGTAATCGTTCGATGGCACAGAGCCATAGCGAGATTTC
Source organism: Lepetodrilus schrolli (assembly GCA_032361225.1). NCBI lineage: Eukaryota > Metazoa > Mollusca > Gastropoda > Lepetellida > Lepetodrilidae > Lepetodrilus > Lepetodrilus schrolli. The sequence goes on along the minus strand of JAUTBT010004903.1, from coordinate 8,252 downwards.
ACAAGTATCTTTGTTCAGAGAAACTAAACTGACGAAAAGATAACCTTTCCATAGAGCTCATTACAAATCTGGGAAGTGCAACCCTTGTCATTGAATATTACAGGGTTGGGCGGAAGAACGTTAAATATGACTCATTAGTCTCAGCTGTAAAAGAAGACGTCCTCCAGTTGAGAAAACTCTTCAAACACGAATTGTGCATACGTCAATATTGCTTACTGGAGGTGTTAGAAATATCAATAATATTTCATTGAAAATTACTAATTGGCTACTTTGACCAAACTCTTCATTGTAGCAATTTCGGTTCTATTCACGAACTTTAGACACCAAATACTTACACTGGCCTCTTAATTTCTCAACAAGCCTGTGATCGACAGTTTAACTAGAGTCAATTAGGAAAACTCTATCTGTTAATACGTAGCGTTCTCATGGAGGGGGAGGTTTCGGGGGACGGCGACCACGGTCAAACGTCTCATCGACCCCTTCAAACTCTAAAGACGGACCAACTTGGGACGGTTGAGTTTCACCACCATTGTCCCCTCAAAGACTCTGCAAACCCGAGGATCAATTTGGGCCGCGTTGAAAGATCATTCAATTCAAGTTATAATTGAATTCTCATTTCGAGACCTATTTAAATCCAATCAGAGCAAAGACGCAAGTTCAATGCAAGCAGCGAGCTTCGATTGACGGGCGAATGGACGGATAATTCGGTATCTGTTCATAGCCGGGTTTCGTCTACCTACACTTCACAAGACTGGTCCTTGCAAGAAGTTAGTCATTTTACACCGAAAATATTTATTCAATTGATTCGCAAACCTCTCCGACACTTTAGTTGGTTTTTAATTATGTCTGAATAAAATGTTTGATGTTCACTTGAGCTCGAACCATGCTGGCTATTCTCCCAACTGCCTCCCGCAGATTCTTCAGGCGTTTTAACGTCGTTACAAGAAGGGATGTTTTCCTGACTGTCGCCCCTTTCTACAATGTCCACAAAGCCCCGGGGGACGGGCAGTGGAAAATTAACGCTCTTCTCACCCTGCTTGGAAAACATGACGGACACAAATTGACGACGAGGGGCTAGAAAAGAGTTTCCCATACGCCATCCTGGCTTGAATGGTCAATAGCCTCGAGAGTAAACTCCTTTCTGTGCTCACTTCTTATCATACGTGTGCGCTTTTCGCACGTCTTACTACGGCTTTTAAAACTTAAATGCCTCATAGATTGTGTGATAAAGTTTAGTTCTTTCAAGAAACGCTGGAAGTACAAAGTGGTGATGGTAACACGATGAACAAATCATGGACTAAGGAATTGTGACGATTGTTTAGCAGGAAAACATTATTAACTGTGATTTAACGGGGAATGGTGTAAAGTAATCTAATCTAACTACTAATCGGCTTGATTGAGAAAAAGTAAAGTGAAAAGGAATCACAAAATTGTGTAGCACAGAACAAGCTTTAGCTAACGATGACATCCTTCTATGATAGGCATCTCTATTAATTTTCAACGAGCTTATTTCTAATGTGTTCACTGGGGTGTAGTGAATATATCATGTTAGATGCCAATTAACAAGAGAAATCTAAGGGGGAAATACCCAAGTTGTGTGCTGTTTTGTTTACTGTATACATATCACAAGGAGTTTTGAACTACAAAAGCAATCCAAGTCACTCGACCCATACTACAGTGTATGGATTCTAGATAATAAATATAGCATATATATCCGGCTCTGTAGCATAGCGTATATTAGATGTCAACACCGTAATATTTGGATGAAGGGCAATGCAAGTCGAAAACGTGTAGCCTACACTAATTAAAACAATATTTTTGTCAATTTACGCGTTAAATGACGCATATAATAACGCCAGTCTGTTCAATAGCCCACCAATGGCTTATTTCTTCAAGAGTCAAGAACGTAGTCTGCAATAGAGAATTTGAATACTAGTATTATATGCCATGCTGAAAATTAATTGCATTATATATTTAATAATATCCTAGTTGAATCACTACCGGTCTGTCAAAAACAGCTCTCTTCGAGATACACCACTCTTTTTCTTGAATTCATCATCCCCAAATGAAATGAAAACTTGAAATAACAAATGACTAAAAGTTGAACATTTTGAGAAGTGTGTTTATTAACAAAGGAATCTGAACCCATGGAATGATGTTAATACGGCCTATTCATAGCCAACGAGAACAGCTTTGTGGCGGTGTTTAACCCTATGCAGTTAAATGAACAGCAATTTCCTTTAAAGACACTTCCTGGTGTCAGAGGTCAAGTCACGTGACCTGTCTCCGGTCTTCTGTGAGAGCAATCAGCTGTATACAGACATGGATGCTCAAACGACATCGTGAGGGGACTACAATTGCCAGTCTCAGGACGCATAAAACGAATTGAGAAATTAATGTTCGTAAGCGGAAAGAAAACGATTAGGCATTTACGTCCGATAACTCTTACTTGCCAATTAATTGCCTACAGATTTTCTCTATGGAGGCGAGATTTCCTTTATTGCATTGTCAATAACTGTTGGTCTGATCCGGTCTTCGATCCGCGATAAGGCCAAACTGTCCGGCTTTTAACAGAAAAGCATGTCCTGACTCCCCAATTGAGACTTCTGCGCTAAGGAGAAGTTGGCCCCCAAATATTGCCTATTCATTGAACTTGAGAGAACAGTCACAAGTTGTGCGAAGATGAAGGGTTTGCACAGACAGCCCCTAATCAGGGGCGATTGAGATAATATTTACACTGTAATGATCCCTTTTCCCTCTCCGACAAGGCGTACCATTTTGCACGGAGTTAATCGAAAATCAATCGCACGCGCGCCCCTTGCGATCTCGTCAAACTTTGGTACTTGGAACCAAACTGTCCTTGCTCTCACTGCAGTTATCGCCCTTCGGACAAGGAGTAAAGCATTATCGGGTGCTATTTCGTGGACCGTGCTATTCTGGTCATTAGATGTATCACTTATCGCTTTTCATCTATAATTTTGTGATGTTATAAATGAGAACATTGCGGCCATCATCCCTTGTGGCTATGCACGGGGACATCGTTTTAACGCAATTAAGATGAAGTGCTTGTTATGTTTGTCACATTCGACTCATCTTAGGTGCAATTTAGTTTCAATTTCCTTTCAGTACAGAACAAGGTATTTCGTGTTCCTTGAACTATTCTACACTTAATGGAAATAATATGGTGTAATGCTTTCACAGGAAGTTCAACATTCCTAAAGCGTTATATTCAATTATGAACTATATCTATAATGACATTCACCGATGTTGTTTCCTCTCTTTTTCTTCCTCTCGATTTAGTTTTTAAATTTAAAAGTATAGCTGATTTTTGTATTAAACCACGTATATTAAACATGGCTATCAACAATGCTAGTAAAGTAAGGAGATTGTGTAGCAAAGTTAATACTAACCTATTAAGCATACGTTTTAATGAATTAATAATAATTATTATAATCATAGTAATACTAATGCTTAATAATAATAATAATAAGTATATATAGCGCAAGTGCAATTTCATTTCCAGAAAAAAACGTGACATATTATAGACTTGCTCCTAGGCTTAATGCGTCCTAAACCATCTGCAAGTAAACTACGAAGAAGGTCCGTTTATTATACGTTTGTATAACGTTTTATAACGTGGCGGGTGTGTTTATAATTATCAGATTTTATGTCACATATCAGATTTTATATCACATTATCTATTCAATGTCAATGCATACACTTTGTATTCTGCAACTTAGTACATGCCTGTATTTATGTATGTCTACATCGCTTCCATTTCCTATCGGTGAGGTATTATATTCTTAGCCGTACGATACGAACACACCGACAAAGCAACAAAGAGCTCTCAACCTTCACTGACTTCTTATTCTCGCCCAATTTGTTGATTACTCACACATGTGGAAATCCAAAATAAAAGAAAATAGTTCGTCAGTTTGTGAACATTCAACTGCATTTTCGATCAATAAATGCTTTATGAATTCGCGCAGTCTTAACAGTTGCAACGCTAATTTATGTTGACTGCTCATTTGTGTAGAAACATACTGATTAAACACAAACATTGCCCAAAAGCACGAAACCACATCTGAAAATCTAGATCCATTGATTATTGTTAATGCGTGTGTGTGTGTGTGTGTGTGTGTGTGTGTGTGTGTGTGTGTTTGTTTGATATAGAGAGAACGAGGGAGATACGATAGCGTAGTTCAATATTCAAAGTATAACTATTAGGGTATCTTACTTCAATTACTATTTTCCACTTACATTGTATACTAAACATGTACTCAGGCAGCTTTTAACATAACATACATTAATATTAATATAACGCCTTGGGCATTATTAATATGCTTAGTATTTATTATTATTATTATTAACAAATATTTTGCATTAGTTTTAGTACAGATTATGATATATGAATTTTCAACTTCTCTCACATACCATATACTGTTATTACTGAACTGATATATTTCAGCCGTGGTTACTCGTAGTCTAGCCATTACTGTGATTTTTCATCCTACCATAAACAAATCAACGCGATATAGCTGAAAATTATACTGTGTGATCGAAAACCCCAACTCATTCGCAATACCTCAAATCATTTGTTCTCTTTCATTTATTAATATGCTCAATGTACATAAAGTACGTTTAGCATTCATAATATTCCTTGACAAAATATCGTATGTTTCATCTACAAAGTTTAGCAACGTATCACGTTAAATCCAAATATTTACAAATTGACATTCTCAATATTGTTTTACAGCTGCAGATATTCAACTCAACCTTACAACTTTCCACACAGACCAGTACTTCCTGCTCCGTGTTTTGAAATGCAATACAGACTTTCTGTTTGTCCTTAAAACATCTCAGTTCTCTCCAGTAGATCGCAACATTGTATCAGATTTCTGTAACTAGACCTTCGTTTTCATATGGACAGAATTTAGGGGTGTATTTTGCTCTAGACGTTCGCATGCAGAGGGCCATTCCGGGTCTCAGTCTTCTGTTAAGTACACACGGCGAGCGTAGAAATCAAATTCATGTTCTCGGCATCTGTGGATCCAGACGTGCGAAGCTGATAATTCGTACAGCATTGTACGCTTTTAGACTGATAGCTTTCACATTTTATACCATCGTGGAATAAAACGCACGTTCTTAGTTTTCAAAGATATCATTCCCATACAAAAAGACGGAAACAAAGGAGGTAAACTTTCGAGGTTGAGAATGCGCCATCTTGAAATCACCTGGTATTAATCGCCCAACAGTTGCTCCAGTAATTGAGTGGTTATTGACCGATAGCGAACAGCGAATTGTAACCATGCCCTAGAAACAAAAAAGATGCATCTCTGAGATTTGAAAACACGTGCAAATATATGTTTTGTCTGTCCGGGGTCCTGCCGAGTCTCACAGCGCCACCTAGCGGGAAGTGAGACCGTCCAAAACTTGCCGATTGTTTGTTTGCTCCACGTGCTGAAATCTCGCGATGCGGAAATCACGCGCGAAATGGCAACTAATATGAAACTGCACCGGTTTGATGGTTCGTTTTGAGTGAGAAATTGACGTTTTATTATAGCACGACTGTTTCCGTTCCAAAACCAGAGAATGCTTCTAGTTTTTAGCGTCCTAGTGCTCTTTTACCCTGCCAACGAGGCGGGCTTGTCGGGGCCACGATTGAAGCTGACTTTATAAACACGGACATTCACAAATGTAAATTCCTGAATGCACCTGTCATAACTTGATATGCAAGTTTCTGCTGTTTGATATCTCGGGCAATATATAACAATTGCTAATACGTGGGTGAGAGGGCTATTATGGACAGACGCCACACATGTATATTTGCGATGTAGAAAATATTTTGTTTTGTGGGGAAATTGCAACCAAATTCACATCAATGTGAATACTTTAATGCAGTACTGTATACGTTTATGAATGGATCGAGTAACCATTGCTAATATACATTGCTACTGGTGTTGTGTTCACCCAGTACATTATTAAATCTATATGCACGTGCCAGTATACTAGATTCTGAAAATGGCTTAATATTAAATGTCGTATTTTACGCTATGATTCTATATGTAGAGCTGTTATTTTATGGTCTTACATTCTCCTCGAGATAGTCGCCATTTAGTTAGAAAAACATCTACCAAGTCGAATTCCTAAATATGATATCACCTTATTAATATGTGACTACTTTTTCTTCTCTGTAGTAAAATAATATCATCATTAGACGAGTCTGCAATTTCAAGAACTCTTAGTATATTATAATTATAATTATAATTATTATTATTAATAATAATAATAATTGTAATAATAATAGTAATAATAACAGTAGTAATAGTAGTTGTCGTAGTAGTAGTAGTATTAGTACGAATACTACTACTACTACTACTACTACTAATAATAATAATAATAATAGGTAATAATAATAATAATCATAATCATAAATACACTTGCCATTTATACTTTGTAAAACAACAGTAATCAAATTATTGTTATATTATGGCCGGACTTCTATTATTTGAAAGTATTCGAGCACCTCTGACTGCATCTTGTTCTTCTGAAACTCCTACCGGAAATAAGACTTCCACGTGGAATGTGCAGAGTACGTGCAGACATGTCAAGAACAATCTACGCTACTTGTTTTTCTACCACTATTTCCTAGTTTAGTGCCCATGATAATTCGATAATGGCACAAAACACAGTTGTAATATATTATCCAGAACTGGTTGCGCAATACAAAGAATAACACCTAGTATATCGCCTATAGTTATGGCTCCTATTTTGGCAAGTAGTTTGCAAATTACTCCTAACAGTAATCAGGTGTGACAGTGTGCACGTGGCACTAATGACGTCATGATCTCTCAGGGGAGACAACCCAACACTGCCTCGTTCCCATTATCCTTTGATGCGCGATACCGGAGTGTAAACAATACGCGTTGGCAACAATATGGTTGCCATTTATTGTCTTGAACTGTGTTTGTCTAACAGATATTGCTCGTCTTTAGATGTGTTTAAACACACAATACGTGCACATTCCGAGGCATGTTATGCGTTTAGCCCGTGCCCTCTGAGCTCGCATCCACGACTGTTGCCCTCATTCTGAATTCTTTCTTTTTCGCCGTTATTCATGCCAGACTGCTAGTAAGTGATTGTTATACATTGCTTGTGGTCCTGTAAGCTATTACTAGTATTCCCCGTAAAGAAGCGCATGATGGCGCACATATAACGCGCTGGGTCTGTCAATTCTCTCATCAGCCGTCACAAATGTACATCGGTCATTTTGATTCCCCGGCTGCCATTTTGGACTATATATGTGCGCGTAAAATCATCCATTTAAAAACTCTCAAACATTTGTTTGAAAGGTTTAACGTCCTGATATGTTTGTGTTCCATCCTTAAGACAAGTCTTGTAACAATTGGAGCAAATTAACATCGGTCCTGGTCGACATTAAAGAGCGGGAGGCACAACATAGCATACTTCGTAAATGTCGGCGACCACGTGAGAAAATACGAGCGCCCCCTCCCGGCCAGCAATGCCGATAACTACATCCTGATACCGGAACAGTGAATCGGCCATAATTGTTAAAAGCTTCAGTGGTCGCAAATAGCACATGCTAAGTTAATTTAACAAGGAAATGGCGTTCTCCTCTCGTACAGAATGAGAAGAGATGGTATCGTCTGCTATAGCCTCTATCCCAGGTCCTCGTTCTCCGAGAAGTAGCCACACATTTGACCCTTGTTATTCCACAATGGTATTCCTTCGCGAGTGAAATACCAAGTTTCTATAACCGAAGGAAATCGTTTCAGATTCCAGCGTTCCTCACTTGCTTGTTTCCCATGCGATAAGTGTCTTCTAATGTCCCATGCGTTCTTCGTTTAGGGCCGCATTCGGAAAATAGTCACAAGGAATAATACTATACGTATTATAACATTTGCTATGGCAATGACTTTCAATTAATTGAAAATGATTATTACAAGTTATATAACGATGTCAAGCATACTCCCCGATTCCTTTACAGTCGCTAATTTGCGATGTTGGTGACAGTGTGTGTGTGTGCTTTTTAATTTATGATTAGCATTCCGAACTATTTTACTTCTTTATAGACGTTACCGGAGGAATATCAACATTGCATTTTTTTTTTTAATGTTTTAAGTTATGTTTACATGGTAACATTATACATAATAAATGTATAACAAATTCAATTATGAAATAATAGGCGAAATTTCCCTAAACTATTTGTTGGATCCTAGCTATTCTCTGTT
>JAUTBT010004892.1:13562-26947 GCA_032361225.1 Lepetodrilus schrolli | reverse complement strand
GTCAGTATACTGTGTCTGAGTGGGGTATTCATGTTCTATCTGCGGCATGATATACCTCCAAGTGAGCTAGCACTATATAAAAAGAAATGGTGGAAATCCAGACGAGGACAAGTAGTGCATATGCATGCAAGCCATGATGTGAGTGAACAAATCTTGAAAGTGGCTTTAAACCACAAATCAACCAAAATAGCTACATTAGCTTGTAATAGGCATACAAGCAATATTTGATGGTCAAATATATTTTACTATTTTACCTGTAAGTGAGTGAATTATTGTTTTACGTCACAATAAGAATCTTTCACCCATACGATTTACCTGAAAGAATGTACATTTGATTTGTCTATACAAATATATTGGGTAAGAAGCCACATGTTTTGCATATTCCATTGCTTTTCAATGCTTTAAAAAAAAATTACCTCGCGATTTATAATACATAAAGATAAAAAACCATTTAAATGTAGCCCAATACTATGCTTTCAGGTAAAATGTTTTGACCATGAAATGTCAACAAACCGTGATTGTATGCCTTTAAGTTAATAATATCACTGTATACATATGTCAATGGTATTATCACTATTAATAGTATGAAGTGCAAACATATAAAGTAATATAGTATTTATTAAAATGTTACCAATATACCTTGAAATAACCAGTAGTAAAAGTGCAATTCAAGATGTCATTTTCATGTGACGTCATACTACTATTTATAAATGCTACTGTATGGGAATAGTAAACAAGTTGACAATTATTATCAGAGACTATGTGCTAATCGACTAGATTAAATATATTCACATTTTTTAATAAAAATTAGAATTGTTTTTAAAGTTGTTACCGTATTTTCCTTTGGTGTATTATTTATCAATGAGTGAATCGGTTTACAATTTACTGACCTGTATTCCTACGCGTAACTTTAAAATTTTGATTCAAACGTTGATGTTTTCTTCTTATAGAGAAGTATTTAAGCTTGACATTAGATGATAGAGAGATTATTAACCTTGTGTCTTTAGATATCATCTATATCCTGCACTTAGGGGTAATCTTTGTATTCGACAAACTTCTCTATATATCCAAGATCTCTGATGAAATGCATACTTACTTTGTTTTCCCACAGTCACACGTCTTGTTGACAGTGGCACTGCATGGTGGACAGGGACCAGGATGACACAATCTGTAGAGGAAAGGAGAGATATACACACATTAGTGACAGCACAGTGTTGTAAGCAGTGAATTGAAGAATTAATTAGTGTTTTACGTCTCAGAGGGAATATTTCATCTATACGTGAACACGTGAATTGAAGAAGAAAACAGTATCGTAAATATCATATATGAAGAATGGCAGCAAACAGTGCAACTCAAACAGAGAATAAACAGAAAGAAGGGCAAGGAAACAGTAACTAACAGTGTACAAGGATGTGGGCAGTCTCCCTTCCTCTGCTTCCCACACATCTCCCCACAACTGTGGGCAGTCTCGTACTGGCTGTATGCCGGGTCTCGCAGCTTGCCTATGAACAACAGGAAATACAGCCACTGTAGTGATCACTGTTCAGTCCTAATAGCTTGATGATCGTGTACAAATCATACACTGTAATGATCACTGTTCAGTCCTAATAGCTTGATGATCGTGTACAAATCATACACTGTAACTCATATTCCAGGGATAGAACTAGACACTCGCCCTGCAACCCAATCCATTTCTCCTAATGTTAAAGGTATCCTAGAAATTTCAAGTTTTGTTATTTATATCATTATTCGGGCGAGTACGTTTTAAAGTTAAGTTCCATCCCTGATACTCAGCAGTATTTACATCTCCAACCTCTGAACATAGTTTGTAGCTTTATCGTTTAATGCCATTATGGTTGTGACCTGGGATAAAGTGGTAACTTCTTACCACAGTAGCAGCGGTACTGGGTAGGGACTCTCTCTGTCACATTCTGGCAGGCTGGACACCTCCAGCTAGAACCATTGTCTACAACAGGAGGAATCTTACACTTTATAAAATAGCACTTAAAGATACATGACATAACAGAAATTTATGAAAAATTATATAACATTTTCCACTTCATTTCAACTATATTTAAAAAAAATACAGGTCATCCAATGGTAACAAAAGATTGAATAGGTTATTGAAAGAGCAGCTTGGTGTACTGATAAATACTGTTTTACTACTATGAGTATCACACATTATTTTGCTATTCCGGTGGTACTTTTAATCTGTTCCAGCATGTCCATGTGCTACGTTGTTAGTTACTTAATATGCATTTCCATAGTAACTATGTTATGGTAGTCAGTAGTTACACATATGGTAAATTAGAGTTTGATCATTATTCCTAATAAAATATAGATATGAATGCTTTCAATGGAACATGACAATTATCAGAATACTACTTCCATCAGTGACCATGTTCTGTTGAGAACAGTTGTGTAGCTGACTGATCAACATCACCTACTGATCACCTATCTTCATCTGTATGGCATCACCACATTAGACATGTCTGCGGGTGGGGCGGGCGACAGTTGTAAACATACCTCTATTGTCCACGGTGGATGTGCGAGCCCATTTCTTGATGCAGTGGAGGTGGAAGACATGGAAGCAGTTGCAGCATGACCAGATGGCGTGTTCACATCGCACGTTGTCGTAGCACACCATACACTCGTACTTGCCTCTCGATAACACGTTCTGTAGTGTACCTGGATGTGTAGATAAAACATGAATAAAGTATTAGCATGAAGAAATATTTACTTAATCTATGGTCACAAACTGAGAAACCATTTTCAACTGCATCACCAATAGTCACTAACAACATGGCATACCATTTTCTAACTTAGGGCCAGTGTTGGATGTCCTGTTTACCTTTCAGGTGATTTTTGAAACAGTCAATATGTACGTGTATTCTTGCTTTGGTAGTTCGATTCATCACAAGGGAATACAAACCTCTCTGACTCTCATCCTCCACTTTCCCCTTCTGACGGGCGTGTCCGTGCTGGCCGGCGTACATCGATCGAGCTCCTCGCTCATCACGAGTCCTCCGGTCATCACCTCGACGTCTCCTATCCTCAGGCTTGCCTCCTCCAGATGAGGATGCACCATCTGTCTCCTTTGACTTCCACACCCGACTTCTGAAATCCTGGTAGTCCTGCCGCCCTCCATACCCACTGTACGCAGTCTGTCGTCCACTCCCACCATTGTCATGTCCTTGTTTAGCCGTGCCACGTTCCTTTGGGTACTCCCCATTGGTACCATTTCTCTGGTTACCAAGGTTACCTTTGTCTTTCTTAGATTTTGGCCTGTCCTTAGGAGTTGATTTATCAAGTCCTACCTCTTGCGATGGGTCTGTCACAAATGCCGACTCTGCATACTGACTGTTAGGTTCATACTGATTTTTGTTTTGTCTGTAATTTTGGTTGTAGAATGTATTGGGCGTGCACTGCTGTCTACCTGGGTTGCCTTGACCCCCACCCCCTCCTCCTCTACCCCGTGGCCGATTATGTCGATAGGAGTGTCCGGGAGTGTCTTGCTCATGCATCCACTGAACGCCTGGGTACTGAGGGTACTGCTGTGGGTACATCTGTCCCTGCTGGTAAACTGGTTGATAGTAATACTGTCCGTAAGCAGGACTGGGTGCAGAGTAATACATCTGGTTAGAGGCAGAAGCTGCAGCAACATTGTCCGGGTCTTCATATACATAGTCTTGGTAGGCTTGCTGGCAGTAATGGGAGTTATAGCTCATGTCAAAAACACGGTTTGATTGTTTTTCAGTTTTGCTTCTCTCCTACCCAGACCTTGACAGAAGAGAAATATAGGATGATGTGAATGTGGCATCCATATACTATTATACTTTCTAATAATTTATACATATTCATTTTTAAATTTAATAAAACAAAAAACAAAGAAGAGTTGTGAACATTTGTGAACATGGTGAAGCTGCCAGTTATTTTCCCATTATAACAGCTGTACACATTACTGATAATTTTCTCTAACCATCTCTTTATTCGTTACTACTACTACATATATTTGGCTGCCGTTCTTACATTCAATAGACTGATACATGTACTACGGCTGTTGTAGATCAAATCGATCTCATTGGATTTAATACCCATGATACCAGTCACAGACAGTCAAATAAATAATAACAGCTAGGAAAAGCTGCAGGCTAAAAGAAGGGAAGCAGGTTTAAAATCAGTACGATGATTATGATTAAGTGCAGAACAATGAGATTATGACATTAATTTTTATCTGCTGTTAGTGAAATGTATTCCATATATATACATGTATTTTGAAAGAACTGATATATAAATTCAGAATATATGCGGAATGCTTTACACTTACTACTTTTAACAGCTGTTTAACCGACTACAACTTACAAGTACAACTTCTAAATCAGCTGGAATATTCAGCAGCTGATTTTTCGAAATCTGTCCAACGGTGAAAACAAAATACAAATATGACAATTTCTCACCAATTTCAGAACGAAAAATATCTATCAATAAATGACACTGTCTGAAACAATTTCAACGAACAGCAGTAACGCGTACTCTTTCTAAATACCAGGAAATAATGTCACCCAACAACTTATTTTGTGTTGCAATATCGACAAATTTAACAGATGTGAGTTATTTCCCTTAGCATGGCCGTATTCCCCTACCACCATATTATATTTATTTAGAATCCAAGATCTTTTGGGAGGAGAAAACCTACCTGATAAGTTATATTTACGAAAATATGTAGCATGTGAAATTAATGTTTACTTATTAATGTTGAATTAGATAGGAAATTAAAGAGCAACAGCTACCATGAACCACTGAGTGTCTAGGGTATATTTCTGTTAATTACAAACTATAATGTTAATTCATGTTAATGTACACTTTAAAATTCTTGATAACTTCAGATACTGAGAATAATCATGATATTAACTAAGATTTTATTCTGTAAAGTATCAGTCCTGTCAACAGAAGATGGCATATTTATAGAAATATATTTCAATGCAGTTTGGGAAGTAGTTTTGTGAGGCTAGGACTAGTCTACAGATATATTATGCATGTCGCATATATATTGAAGATACCGTTTAGGGTTGTTGCCATTAAATTAGGCAGAAGTAATGTCGGACTATGGAATAACTTTGACTGTGAGGTTGATTCGTTCTTTTGCACACCGCAACATAAAGCATATTGTTTATCATGATGTAAATCTGAACCAGACAGTAGCTGAGTTTCGTAAATTCGTTGATACAGGTTTGTCAATGAATTATTGCCTTGAAATTGAAACTTGTGTTGAACCAAAATTTGTCAAAAGTTAACAAAAATAAACATAAGGCAACTACGGCATTATGCACCAGCTGATCATGATCAACTTATTAAAGCCAGATCTACATTGTATTCTGTCACACAATCTGTGGTATATTTAATTATTAGATATATACTGATTATTCTACCAGCTGCTTACCATTGGTATATAGTGTAGTGTCCCCATTTCATGGTTACGGGTCGTTTTCGCACCAATACCGTTCGTACCAACTTCGGGTCGTTTCACCAGGGTCATTTCGTCTGAGTCGTTTCGCGCTAGTTTCGGGTCGTTTCATATTTCAATTGTGATCGACAAAAATACATAATTTTTCTTTCAATAACGTGCTGGTTTTGTACCATTATTTTGATGCATATTTTAATTGTATTCGACAATAAAAAACAACATTTCATGCATTCTTTCAACAATGGGCTGGTGTTGGGTTGTTTCATACCATTGTTTGGATTCATAGTCCAATTGTTATGATTGACAAAGAACATCATTTCTTTCCATGACACGATTTTCATGATTATACAATGTGGCTATCTGATTCTGAATATACTAGCAATTGTTTCTATGTTAAACGATGTATAACCTTAATCAGTGTTATTAAGGAACCTTTTTATAATTATTAAAAACAACAAACAACACAGTAGGGATGGCTTGGTGATGGCGATGTCTGTGTCATCCATGATGTCCTTCAGCTTCTCTTCGGCAATGGACATATCTGCACTAGCTGCCTTCTTAATCTGAAAAACAATACCGGTATATAGTACATGCTCGCAGCACTAGTTTGTAGAGAGTTTTGTCATTTTGGAGAGAGACCTGGCCCCGAGATTACGAAACTTTGCTGAGTATGATTTCATGTTCAAATCAAAGTTTTGTTCACAAATCTCCATATAAAATTTGAGGTTGAGCCTGAAATCATACTTGAAATGTTTTGTAATCTCGGGGCCAGATATTTGCATTAAAATTAAATGTATGAGTATGATGAAATGTGAAAATATAACCTACTGCAATTTGGTGTTGTCTAATCAAGATTAAGACATATCCTTTTAGGGTAATATGGTATAGATGTTGCTTCTTCAAATTCCCTATTTGAAAAGTGTCTGCGACAACCTCCAATTTTGACCTTCTAGTGCAACACAAATGTACACCTGATTGTGCTGGAGCTTTTAGTCCAACTACATAATATATTACTGAAACATTATTCCAACTATTTTACTTATCATTGAATAAGTATACATAATGCATTTTCAATTTTGATCAAATGTATAAATGAATGTACATTTATATATCTCTTGTACCACCGTTGGTGGTTTTTGGAGAATAAACTGTCTGTCTGATTAGCTAGGATGATATATACAGTGTATAAAACAACACCCTGTGGTCAGCCAATTTTTACATTTCTATTTATTATATTCAATGTATGCCAGATATGTCACAGAACTGTGCGTAACATTTTGTTACATCAGGTTATAAAATGTTACTCCACTTTAGCTTTGCATATTAATAATTATAGTGTTTAAATAGTATCAAGTACATACACTATTATCACTTATTACGTATTAGATTATTTTCTTACGAACTACTGTTAACGAGTTATAACCAAATATCCATTTCATATCCATTTCCTCGTGATAAATATATCTGTCTTCCAGAAATTCAATAACACCATATAACATGTATAAGCACTATGAAGAAAGACTTGCCTGTCCCGCAGGTTCGATGTTGCCATCTGAAGCAATTGTCGCACTGTAGACCTTCTTGTCGTGGACGAACTTTGGAAACGGATGCAATGTAAAATTCCATAGCGGCGGCTGCCATTGTGAAAGTGTAGCAGTTTCATAGTTCTGTCCGACTTTATAGCCGAATTGTGAGTCGGAAGTATCATACTCCAAATTGCTTACTTTGAAAACGATAAACAGTAATGAATAACCATTTATTTCCGACTGTATAGTTGAATTGCGAGTCGGAAGTAACCTATCATACTCCAATTTATTTACTTTAAAAACGGTAAATAGTAATCAATAACTAAGTTAACTAACACATTGCCCCTATATGTCTATATGTCTATATGTCTATAGTGTTGGTCGAAACATCTTCAGTGGAGGATTATTGTTGTGAAAACACTTGATTATTCTTGTACCCGTACTCATTATCGAATACACACGCATCAATGGAGATGAAGATTATCGAACAAAACAATATGGAACTACTACCTACTAATGTGAACATTTATTGCTTTAAAAACAAAAGCATTTCAAAACCATTGGGACGAAACGACCCGACAGTAGTACGAAACAACCCCAGATTGGTACGAACCGACCCGAGATTGGCGCGAAACGATCCAGGTGCGAAACGACCCGAAAAGACGTGGCGCGAAACGACCCGGACGAACGGGTTTTGGTGCGAAATGATCCGTGAGACTATCGCCAATGAAATGGTTAAAAGTTACTATCGGGTCATTATTCATTCACAGACTTCGTGCACGATGACCATATACTGGTCCTATCCTGAGCAATCATTATCGTCAACAGCGACTGCAATGGACTCAACAACATCAAACTTGGACATATAGAAACTATACATCAGCAAGTACCCTTGTAATATATTCGTTGACATATAATTTGCAATAAGAAAATGTAGTGTAATGATATTCATCAATCAGAAAGAAGCTATTCTATAATAATAATAATAATAATCAGATTTACATAGCGCAAGTGCTTCCGTACACCAGGACATGTTCGCAATGCTAGTTTGTAAAGCATGAATCCTATTTTGGAGAAATGACAGATATGTTTTTAGACATAGCAGGGACAATTCCTTTACTGAGCGGCCAGGTTGTTCCATAGGCATGAAACAACATAGGATGTTAGTTTCACTCCATATCGAGTAGATCTAGGAAATCGCAAAGTCAATAGATGCTAGTATGTTCTACTATTCAATCATATGTTTACTGCCATATTTACTAGAACATTATTTTTTGCAATCCACACATTAAATACCACCAGAAAAAAAAGACATCTAATTTCCATTTTTGTTAACATTAAATGAATAAAAAATGTATATGCAAAATACCAGAAAAGAATGTGTATTGTTAGCGGTTTGCCTGATATCTATAGCCTGATGGCGGCCATTTTGGATTTGTGCAAATTAGTACATTATCTGAGATAGTGTTGCAACATTCATTTAGTCTTTTCAAGTAAAAACAAATTATATTAACTGATGAAATATGGTGAAAATGTACTTTTATTAATATTTGACCTTTGACCTTGAGCTGACCTTGACCCTTAAAATCGGGCAGCCCCGGCTTAAAAGTTTCGTATGGTCCTAAAGTACAACTGTACAAAATTTGGGGCTTTGGGCCAACGTGTCACGATATCACCTATTTTTGGACTTAAGCCACTCCACTACTAAAGATTAAATGGAAGAATCAAAGTCGTCACCTGACCCATCGACCTCAGGATTCACAGACAGGACTGTACTGGAGAGAAAACTCCACCAAAGAACGACGAATGCTACATTTCATTATTTATTATGTTTATTTAATAATTTTAAAAAAATATATGTAATGATAAACAGGAAACCCAGCATCCCTTCCGTACATGCTTAAAACATAAAGTTTTATGTTTGAAGAAGAATCGGTGCAATTTCACAATCTCGTGGATCAAGTCTGCCTTGGGTCTTACCGTAGGATATTAAAATGTTTTAGTTATTGTGCGACATACTCTGGCCTAAAGCATGTACTCGATGGTGTGCTGTATAGATATCTCAAGGCAAGGTACATAATGCCACTGCACAGCACAGCACGTTAATTTCACCCAGAATCATCTGTGATACATTCCTAAAATGTCTTAAAAGTATTAATGTATACACCTGTATAGAAACTGCGGCGACCGGTAACAGGGCGGAAGTGACCGTCATTGAAACGGACATTACATGCCTACAAGCGGTTATACGTGGAACCGCTGAGGTGACCGTGACCTTTACTGAATGTAACTGTTTGAAAATTGACACATATGAGCTCTGAAAGAGATCTTCACTGCAAGGATGTGAAATTGAGGTATTTGCCGAGCATCTTGTAAACTGCCATTGTCCTCGGTATAACATGACTTCCCTTCATGCCCAGATGCTTCACACGATCCCGTTATAGTGCAGATATTTGACAGCGAAGAGCAGGTTTAGACCAATAGTCGAGTAAACCTCAACACACATTATTGAACAATTCTGCATGTACGTATAGTATGGTAAGCGACACACCTAGGTGTATTATGTATGTGTGGAATATCAAATAGACGTTGGGTTTTCAATGCATGCATGTATATGCACTAATTGTGACATATGAATACATCATGAAACCATTATTGTTCAGTTTTGGATTTTAGTAAATTGAAGGCATGGATTCTCATTATAATATTATTACAAGAATAGCTGATATGAATATAAAGTACTTCTGTTATTCATCAGAAAGAGTTATACTAAGACTACACATTGAATCCACACGGCTGTAATATATTCTCTATCTACACTGAGTGAGTGAATTATCTATAAAATCTATCTTTATATCTTTTTCTCTTTCTCCAATCTCACTCTGTGGTTCTCTCTCTCTCTCTCGCTCTCTCTCTCTCTCTCTCTCTCTCTCTCATGTAGAATTATATTTCTTAAATTTCAAGTTAGTAGCAAAAAATACAACACGCAAACAAATATATTCTCGACTTAATAAAAATGCATATATGAACTTCCAATGAATTATTTTGACATTACTATAACACATTACTATAACAGATAATACTAGTGAAAAGTAACTCGCCATGTTATGGAATAAAATTATATTTCTTTAATTTATAAAATACCAGGATTCCTTCGTTCTCTCTCTCTCTCCTCTCTCTCTCTCTCTGCAAAATTCTGGAAGTTGTTGAAACATGGACCTAAATTTGTATAAAAAAATACTTGGAAGTTTGACGTGAAAATCAATTCCACAGTGGTGATGGTGAATGTCTTCTCGTGGTGCTGGCGTATTGACCGCCCTATCTCCGGTCCCACTGTAATCAGACTGGACTAAATGCTAAAGGTGCTTCTTCCAATGGAAATTTAAACAAATTGAGGTTTGTTTTTTCAACTTATCGATTTTGATTCACTTTCGTTCAGCCACGGAGCTGACCTGGTCCTGTTCTTGAGCTCTCTGTATACGACATCGGCGACAATTCTTGGAACATCGCGGTAAACTGAACACGATGTTATATCGGAATTTCTCTTCACCTGCCAGTGCAGTAATAATAATGTATACTCTAGTTGCAACGTTTATCACTTGGCATGGCTGGAAATGCAGGATGCATATCGGACTAAACGTGTCATGTAATTGAAAAATAGTACATATACTAGTGCGAAAAACACATTTAGTGAGGGACGTGCTTATGCCACACATGTAGCACATAGGCGGTGTCAATAATACATTTTGTTCACAGGTTAGATTATGACAAGATTTGATATTTTATGTAGGAAATAAAAAATAGAGTTGTTCGGAGAGAGAGAGAGACACACACACACACACACACGCATGCACGCACGCACGCGCGCACACACACAGAGGAGAGGGGGATAGAGGGAAGGGGGTGGGGGGATGACTAGATTTACAGGAAGTGAAATAGACAGACGGGCAAATAGTAAAAGCAAAAAAAACACAGCCTCAATGTAATTACATACACAATCAACTCTACCATGATATATTCCTCCCAATCCCGTTTACATAGGCAAACTTTAACAAGCATTATACTACTGAGAGCTCGTTTAGTATTCAGTTTACGTGGTATCGTCGAAATTGAGGTGTGTGTGTGTGTGTGTGTGTGTGTGTGTGTGTGTGTGTGTGTGTGTGTGTGTGTGTTTTATCGTGAGAAATACACACATAAAGACATTTGTTCTCATATTATGCGGAAACACGAATATAATAATTTGACTATATACATTTTTTTTCATCCGACATTTTATATATATATTTTTTTGGTGTAGTTTCGCTCATTTCAGGTGGGATGGCCTGAATCTGTATTGATTTTCAACTGCTGACCTTGAAGGCTTGATCGTCTCTTGGATTGTCATACAAGTCCGCATCAAACGCAGAAAGACTTGATAAGAGATATCCCACTTTCTCTAATTGATAAGATTAACTATTATAATTCCGATCGACTGTCCTTCTTGCATCTTTGTTTTAAATTTATAATGCTCGATAAGACCTGCTATGGCATTGCAGTTTGCGTAAACAAAACGTTCTGGACGGGCTTTCGAAGCCGGTAAGGACTAATTAGAGAAAATCCGGGAGAAGCAGGCATTTTGAGCTTCCTGTGACAGCATAGAGAAGTGGATGAAGCCCGTGATACGATCCAGATCAATGTTTGATGGAGTAATCAAGCTGGGCGTCCAGAACTGGAATCTTGCGCAACAATAACTAGAGGTCACGTGGTCAGCCGCAAGAACGACGAGGTTGCAGCGATGACATAACAAAGCAGTGGTATCCTTGATGACGATTACACACTTGTCTGCGCTTTGATGTCGTCGCTAACTTCCTAGATGTACGATGATCTTCTGAAATCCGAACTCAGAACGAATGATAAAAATAAAAATAAAAGAAATGTTGGTTTTTTTATTTATTTTTATGTTATTAAAGAAGGTTGGCTATTTCTCAAATGATACTTTGATGGCGCCTTGAGATCGGTGCTATTGACATCAGGAGGTGGATATGACGGGGAGGTGCAGGTAGAATAACTCTAGCTGATGGTCGTTATGGTAGACCAACAGAAGTATATGAACTAAGGGTATGCTCTATATATTCTCATTTCCAATGGACACATTTCAGACTATATATTCTCATTTTCAATGGACAAATTTTTATTGACTATTTGTTTTTCTAGATCGGCACTTACATCAGACCCTTGTTTTGTCAATGTAATACTGTGGAGAATATGAAAGACTAATCACTGATAGTGCATTGACGTACAAGTTTGACGGCGGCCATGTTTGAGATCACCATTGGCAATATCACGCCCTTGGTTAACGGCGGTCACATCATCTGAAGTCACATAGCAAGGTCCACACATTATTGAAAACCAACAGAAAGAACCTTACCTTTGCGGCTATCACATATAATTACACGTAATTAATTTCTATAGTCAACAGAAATATAACAGAATATAACATCCCTTTTTGGCTACTTTTACTCATTTTAACCTCAAATTCGTATAAAATCATTTGAAAGAGCATTCATTAGCGACTATTACAATATCGTGATGCTTCTGTAAACATTTATTTTATTCACGTAAATAGAAATGTGGTTGCATATGGAGATCATTCTCTGTTTCCTTTGACTCTTTACTTCAAATTCGTACTATGAAGTAATATTCTACTCATTTGAACGAGTATTCATAAGCGACTATTCCAATAAATAGTTTTTTGTGTGCTTTTTCATCGTTTCCAAATATCGCCGTCTACGTATTTAGACGATCTGGAAATTACATTTCATGGGTAGGATTGTCTCTCGAAATCTCATTCCATTCTGGCAGTGTAATACTCGGGTCATGCATTACAAAACGTGAAGTGTGTGTTCTACACTGACCTCTGACCCTTCAGCCCAGAGCTGCTGTCCGCCATTTTGAAAGTGAGACGTAACTCTATCGATCTCGGATCTCTCGCCGCTAATGACCCTCGCTCTCCACTAGTTTTGTCGGTCAGTGGCCTAAAAAACTACTGCAGGTCTTAATGACCAATATCGGACTGGGATTTCGCCGCTCTAATAAAATCAATCAGCGTCGTGCCCACAAGGAATCGAACCCGGGATTTTTTTCCTCTCTCCAGTCAGATAGGAAGATGTCCTTTCTTTGGGTTAGCGTTGAGAACTTTCCGGAGAGTTCCACAAAGCCGACGTAAGCTAACGTAATCACAGCGACAAGTAACTATGTCTTGCTCCACGTATAAATGTAGAATAATGATTGACTTGATGCGCATCTCATTACTATTCATTACTACACTTCTCACATGTACGGTCCTGGGGGGGGGGGGGGGGGGGGGGGGGGGGGGGGGGGGGGGGGGGGGGGGGGGGGGGGGGGGGGGGGGGGGG
>JAUTBT010004892.1:0-13552 GCA_032361225.1 Lepetodrilus schrolli | reverse complement strand
CTCACATGTAAGGTACTCCCCCCCCCCCCCCAATGTATCCTTCCTCGTAGGTCCACACCTTGACGTTAACACTATCCGCTTGCACTTAATTCTTCAGAACTATTTATTTTCTCAGAAAATGTCCAAATGGACACGTAAGAGAGCAATGTCTTGGAGTTTTATGTGTTTGTATAGCTTCGGTTTCTGCCATCCGTTTTAATCACGAATACACACGTATACGCTAATTTCACGGCGGTTCAAAATACTTAAAATCTGAAACCAGTTTCAATTTACGTAGCCAGTTTGACATACTGTTAAGACCAGTATTTTCGTTATACATTATATTTCTCTTTGAATATATACCAGATATTGTCTATCCAACGATTGAATGAGTGATTAAAAGATTTGACCACAACATACCATTATGCAAGTATCTTACAACCATCTGTGTGGTCACCATCGAAGTGGATGTGGGGGTAGGTGAGGTTTCCATAAAAAAAAGTTACGTAACATATATAGGAGCTATTGGTGATATACTACGGCGTAAACAAACTGAATACATTCACAGACTTTAGTTGACTGAAACTTGGATCCTGAATGTAACCTCACCTTGTATGTGAGATTTGTTGCTGGAGGGGGGAGATTTCAAGTCTTCTTCGTCAGCGAAATGGAATGGTTACGTTTTCGACAGTTAAGCGCCTTATCTCGACAAATCAATGTCTATGTGTGGTAATACAGAACACGACGACTGAACACATCTCTCTCTGTCTCATAGTGAACACGTTAAATTTTATCGTCCATGATACAAGGCATCGCAATTGATATCATTCTTCGTTCATCACCATTAAGCAGAAGTGCCACGCTGAGCAAGAAAAATATGGCAGATACGAACCTTTACAGTTTTTCCTAGTTCAACCCCTACGTGTATCTATGTGCTGAAATTATCAATGACCAAGGCTGCCTGACATCGGATTACCATCGGATCCAATTTCACATCTCGACATATATCTTCTCTGACGTCATTTCCGGCGCATCACGGTGTTCTGACGCAGGAATATGTATATCAATTGTACTATTCATTATGCTAGTCAAATTAGTAGTACGAGTACATTAGTACCTACACCACCTATCTGATACACGAGTAACGGCTTGTAATGATAAAGCAAATGTGTACTGAGTGTACTATTTACATGTATACATACATTAGTATGAATAATAGTTGTAGTACTAGTTGTAATACTAGAAGCAGTGGAAGTATATGTCGTAGTAGTAGTAGTAGCGGAAGTGGGGTTATGGAAATAGTACTATTACTGTTAGTAGTAGCAGCAGTAGTCGTGGTAGTAGTAGTAGTAGAAGCAGTATAAATAGTAGAAGTATACATAAGCTACTATTATTATTATTATGATTATTATTATTAGTAGTAATAGTAGTAGTATAAGCTACTATTATTATTATTATTATTATTATTATTAGTAGTAGTACTAGTAGTAGTAGAAGTAGTAGTATACATAAGCTACTACTATTATTATTATTATTATTAGTAGTAGTAGTATACATAAGCTACTATTATTATTATTATTAGTAGTAGTAGTAGTAGTACTAGTAGTAGTATAAGCTACTACTACTACTATTATTATTAGTAGTAATAGTAGTAGTATACATAAGCTACTATTATGATTATTATTATTATTAGTAGTAGTAGTAAAACTAGTAGTAGTAGAAGTAGTAGTAGCACCACTACCAGCATCTGCAGTGGTAGTGATATACGTCGCTGTGTGGTAGTTACAGTGGTAAAGGGAGTGGTTTCCGTGACGACGTATAAAGATATTTGCGATGGTCATCACTCGAGGTTTAATACCGCGGTTCAACAATGAAAAGATACTTAGATAATTTAAATACATCTTAAGAAGGAATCACCAGAGCTTCGGACTAGCTGAGCACGAGTGTACCTGATGCGATGCATGCTTGAATCACGAATTCCATGTGTGTTGAAAAAAAAAAAGAATTGAAGATCCCTGGAAATTTCTACTGGTTACCATGGCGCGCTCATTCCTCGTGGTTAAATTACAGTCAGTCATGATCGCAATTGTTGGTAAATTTTCTTGATGTTTAAATTTGCTTTGTGAGGAAAGGAACTACTGTTGTAATTTCTGAACACGCAAGCCAGCGATAGAGACATTAACGCACGCGCCAACAGCACATGGAGTAGCTATCCATACTTTAATGCATATCCTCTACTCCAAAGACAGGCCGGGAATGGGTTGGTGTTTTTTTTATATATTTTTTTTGCTGGCTGTCGTAATGGATCGCTGGACTTTGAGCTATGAATTACAGGTGCTAGATTGGAAGAAATCATGCTATGGGATTCTCGCGTGTCACTAATGTCCTGTCTTCTTCGCCGTGTCGGTCATTTCTGGTTGACGCCATCTTCCCGAAGCCTCCAAGATCCGTGGAAAAACTTCCCGTGGACGTGCAACGTTCGAGAAAGAATGGTTATAAACGCTAAGGCATATTAGTATATAATTTAGAATTATATGAGATCTGCAGCGATACATGAACCATCACACACGGGAACACACGTGATTAGCTAGCTCATGGAGGTGCAGAATATATTTCGTGGTCGTTTGTGATAGAAAAATATACATGGACTCCATGTATGACCGTAATCAGACAGCGAGAACGCCACAGTCATACCCGTAATAACATGTTGTTAAAATATATGTAAATTTATTATTATGTATCGTTCTTTGAATCAATAATATTTCCTCTTTCAATCGATATCAGTTGCATGGTATTGCACCACGAGTTGAACACCACCATCTAACATGATGTCCCTCTACAAGTTTTTCAGCTGACGTGATGTCCCTCCCAAAGTGTGCACCTGATCACGTGATCATCTGTCTCATGAACTGACAGATGCAGCGGATCCACAATTGGCACCGACAGATCAATTACTCTGCAGATAACTACTATTCCAAACGTAAAATTTAAATTTGAAAAACGTAAAGGTTGAAGTTATCGCCATATTAAGGTAACCCTGCACGAATTGGAAGCGGCGGATTGGTACATTTGATGGGTGTAGTAGTACATGCAGTTGGCAAAGAGTTCTTGTCGTTGGCGCCGTATATATACATAATATTTTAATACATATATACGGATTTAGTAATACACGTAGTTGGCAAGAGTACTTGCCATTGGCGTCGTATATATCTTCTACGTAGCGGGGAACACTTCTTATCATACGGCACGATGGGGTACAGTATATATCTGCATGTATAGGGATTCTAGAGTTATCGTTCTTGAGTCATGGTTATCAACCGCGTGTCATGGGCATTCAATAAGCCATTGTATATTGTAATTCATGCGTGGTACCCGACGGTATTGATGTGTACCCTTGATAATAAGCTAATGCTAGTTTTATAGCAAATATATGTATCATTTGGAAACTATTGAATATCGTTGGTGATCCTACTACTAATATTATTTTGATTAATAGTGTATTCAGCAACAAATCAGAGAATATAATTAGAAAAAATGCTGACTGCCGGATCTGACGTGAACTCGTGTATCTACCTCTGCAATCGATGTAATGGCAACGCGACGTCAATGCAGGCATGTCAGTGCCCTTTAATTCCGCCATAACGCCCTTTAATGCCACGACAACGCCCCCTTTGTACAATTCTCGTCATCGACTGCTACACCTGTTTCACGTAATCGTTTTGACCAAAGTGAGCTCGCTCACCTGCACTCCTGTAGCATCTTCACGGACCAATAGAATACCCGCCATTCAATGCGAGTCACACAGGAAGTCGATACAACCCATTGGCCATCATTTCAGATGACGTCATAATCCATATACCGACATGTTTCTAATCAGCTTCGGACCGCGTTATTGCCACTATGCGGTAGCAACAAAGCAGTTGTAATGAGTTTAAAGTGAGACGATGCTTTGAAGTGAATCTCATACAGAATATGTAATTGAAACATCCCAGATTTAGATCTGACACGTCTTTTAAGTAATGTCCTATTTTGCCGTAACGTCCAGTTGTGCCCGGCGAGCCTCTCACTGGTATGCATATTTCACGACCAACCCCAGTCGTGGACTGCTTTGAGCTGTTGGTGTGGTAAACCGATTCACAGTGATTCTTGTAAATAATGCAAATAAAATGTTACGCAACTTTTTGAGAGTCAAACTGAGCACGGTCTCAGTGCATTTGTACCAGCCGGTGCTGGCAGGTTTGCTGCAACACCCTGCGCTACACGTGTTGCAGGTTTCCTCCTGCCGTAAACTGATTTGTAACATGAGAGAAAGTTAATAAGGACATTTTGAATAAAACCAAACCACCACGCTTGAACGCTAAACATTAACCAATAAGTTATTATGGAATTAATGACTGCATGCATTGTGCAAATATTTTTCTTGGACTCAGTAAACACCTCCCACACCTACTGCAGCGTTACACTAACACGTGCATATAATAGTTTGATTGTTCTCACAACGACTGCTTCGCTATAACGATCGTCTAATTCCATTTTTCATTGTACGACCCACTCAGAATGCTTCTAGACTGTCTGTCTGAAAGATGTCTAGATTGCACCATTGTAGTATCGGTAGATGCTTGTTGGTAGTCTCCATACAGTATAGCTTCATGATAATAGTATCTGTGTACAGTTTTATAGCATGTGCAAATTAGCGTGCAAATTGCCAAACAGCATAGCCTAAACTGTTCAAGGCATTGCATCCGTGCAAGGTACATTGATCGCTCTTCATTATTGCAACGTATTCTGGTTATGAATCTACTGTATCCTTATATTCAATGGTTTTGTATATCGTGAAAACAATACTGTGACGTCAGAGTAAGCACTAAATATAGAATGGTCTGAGCTGGCCCCTGACATCCCCGATGACTAAGACACAAACCAGGACACAGTTACTGACCCAGGGTCATCGTTCATCTGACCCTAATAATGTATTATTTCGCTGTAACTGTGCCAAGCCCCCAACCCATATCATATAAAGCTCACTAAGTGTTTGCCAGACTTCTCAGCGCAAAAAAATAAGCAGGCCATTATTGGATTCGACTGCTTGCAGCGAAATCCTCTGATTGGGTCACGTCCGTGCTGACCGGAAGTGCCCCCACTCCCAGCATTCCGTCCTCTAGCCCCCTAGCGGCCACATAATCAGGGCTATGTACGGGATATTGATTGTTTCTAATTCTCTAGGCAATCACATGTTTTTTTTTCCATCCTTTCTTTCACTGCCTTGCTGGCTCGAGCGTCCATTCCGGGGTTCTAGTTAATTTCTCAAGAAATGACATGGATGTCCCACGCAGGACCATGCTGATTGACGCGTAATTTCCTCGAGTCGGGCGTTGGTTATCTGCCCCTTCCTCCTTCTCAACTGCAGGACAGTAGCCAAATTACTCTCCTCAAATGACCCATGAATTATTCAACTCTATATCTCAAACCGTCACCGTCAGGCTTTTAGATGGAAGTGGCATGTCTGCCCCTCGAGGAATGTAGTAGCCGTGGCCCATGGTTTCAAAGCGCTCTTTTAAAATGTCGTAAATGTGAAGACGCGAAAAAAGATAGTTTTTATAAAATATTACATCAGTACCAGATTCCAAAATCTTATGAATGTAGGGAAAAGAACAGATTTGGAAGATCGCATTATCATTTTGTTAATATACATGGACATAATAATTGATTATTATAAGTAATACACATGGAATAAGACCAATATTATCGGTTTATGATGCGGTGCTTTATATAAATATACACTTTAGGGAATATTAAAAAGCATTTACTTTCAATACATTTGGAGATTTGGCAACTGGTACATTCAATGTCACGAG
Source organism: Lepetodrilus schrolli (assembly GCA_032361225.1). NCBI lineage: Eukaryota > Metazoa > Mollusca > Gastropoda > Lepetellida > Lepetodrilidae > Lepetodrilus > Lepetodrilus schrolli. Next base: position 7,718 of record JAUTBT010004892.1, on the reverse strand, counting down.
CCAATGCGCTTTATGTTTCAACGAAACACCACTATATATACACGGAGCTATGTGTCACATACTATACAACGCGACGTAGCGCTGTTCGGCGGATCACCAGACAAACTCCAGTATAAAAGCGCAACCGGAAACATACTTTAGACCATTGCATGCTGGTCCTGGCAACTGTCCTTTAAGAAAGTTTCAAGTCCTTTTAGGAGTAAACACACACCAAGGGATAAGTAATTAACTTCTACTGCCAGAGCAACTTCAATTAATTTTTCTTTCGTTACTTGTGTATGACCCCCAAAAAAAATACAGACAGGAACAAAAATGGTGTTGAGTTAAGGATAGCTAAGATGTGTCTGATTAAACCATTTTTCCCTGCCCTATTTCCCTTGACCACATCCCTGGTGGTTAAGCTCGCGGTCCCGAGCTAATCACCCTTCCGCGACATTGCTATTCCCCTCCAAGGGCTGACGGTAATCAACGCTAACCATTTTTTTAGGGTCAGGCGGGAATGCCCTCTCGCTCTTCATTACGTCTTACCACGGAGAAGATCCGTTGTTTGTTCGTCAGTCATCAGCCCGATTGCCCTCACCATTGACCTCTCGAAACAGACACGTTTTTTTTTTCCTGTTCGAAATGTTCAGGAGAAAAAATGGGTATCAACTGCTACGGAAGCATAGGTGATTTGCTAAAGTGCAAACATAATCTTTATGAATACTTTCGCAAAATGAAAATAAGCTCCGCGGTTGAGAATGTAAGATACGAACAATGGCTCCCACAGATTCGTAGGCTTTACCTGTCTGGTATATGTTGGGAGAGGTTGGAAGACACAGAGAAGTACAGTGGGTTGCGCTGTATCGATTAATTACCGTGGGTTCTCATCCCATCATAAGCAGTTTCACACTGCTGCAATTTAACACTAACATGGGCTACCCATGTTTCTTATGATACTATATCGGAGAATAGCCCCTGAGAATGAGTGATACTTTAAAACTTTCAATCATATCAGATTTCAATACACGATACTATCATGGGATCATTTTGCTTAGTTTGCAAACTGTCGATGTCATTATGGAGCGAACGATCCTTGGGAACTATGGAACATGATATTATTACTATCCATCACACTTTCGTAACGATATCAGGAGACTATTAATCCAGAGGAACATGTTTAGAATGGACTGTTTGCTTTTGACGAGAACTTGTTTAGTACCAGTCGCTACATTGCGCATACGTGTGCGAGGTTTAGATCGAGCAGGTAATGCCTCTGTATACTAGAATCAGATGTGGATTTAAGTTGTGAAGTATCATATAATTTGCTACGACGTTCACTGAAGTCAGACGCCCTGTCATAATACTGTAATTCCAAGTGGCCTGGCGTGACACTACCGCATCTCTATATCTGAACCAAAACATGTTAATATATTCTGGTAGATACATCTTATGATGGACGTGTTTCATTTATTTAAAATACCAAATACACATGTCGTTTACACGACCTATACACTATACAACTCTGCACTTCAAATATTTAAAAAAACTTTATTGTGTATGCGAACTCTCAGCACACAATTGGATTAGATTATTAGATTTTACCTCTAATAGAATATTATAATTGAAAAATAATATGTAGCCGTTGCAACTGTTTTTGTGTGTGTATGAAAATAAATACAACCATAAGTAAACTGTTTACCACACGCTGGTTCGCATCTGAGCCATCTCGTCATTTTACCTACACCCGACGTTACAAATCCGACACAGAAATGAAGCAGATTCCTACATGAGCATATAACATTCCCCTTTATTCCTACTGCCTAGCGACATATGAGTTTTGTCACGTTCCGATTGAGAATATAGTCTCCAGTGGCCGCGATTCCTATTGAAACTAGGAATTAATTTATCTGGACGTTGAAGTGCGTGTGACTTGTCTACTTGAGATCCTTAGCTACTTCTTGTGATGTTTGAAGAAACACTTGACTTCGCGCCTTCCACAGCAACGGGTTGACCAACAGACGACATGTGTTTTGGCGTGACTCGAGTGTCGTTAGGTTCGAACCTCTCGAGGGCGTGGTTTCCCAGCCGGACGAAGGGTGTCCGGACCACCCCATGACACAACCTATAAGTCGTGAATAGTTTCTGGCGTAATACAAGCTCGTAACGCCAAATGATCACTTGCCGATACCTTATATTTCCGCCATCTTGAAAGTGTACGTCTCAATGACTGAATTGGGGCCAATGGTGCGAGTGGAGAGTGGGTTTGATTGCCGGAACGTGTGATGCAATCAAGTGGTCTCGCGACGTCCGCCTATACATCTACACTGCAGTGGTCTGCGCTACCGTAGTGGCCTTTAAAAACCAGTTCGTAGAAACAACATTACACTATGAGGTCAGCTGCAGTTGGTTCGTTTTATATGCATATTGACTCCGTGCAACTGACAGTAGACTGTGTTGTGTTGTTCTCTTATATTATCTATGCGTCTTCACTGCAACTGACAGTAGACTGTTTTGTGTTGTTCTCTTATATTATCTATGCGTCTTCACTGTGGTATACATCCTGTATTTGGATGGCATTATCTGGCATGTGCTGTGGTATGAATTATTTGGGCTACACATGGTAGATCAGTATTCGGAATTAGTGAGAGTAGACATCCATGTATTATATTAATTGGAAGTGCACAATATATTGGATACATGATGGGCATGTGGGAGCGCAGTGATAGATCATCGAACTTCAACACCAAATGTTCAGAGTTCGAACCCGCCCATCTGAACCAATGTTCCAGGAAGTTAGTTCTAAACTCTTTTAGTACAGCTGTTAACCTTGGACCTTGATTCGTCAGTGGGTGCCGAGGCAGGTTTATTGCAAAACAGAACGAACTACAAGTAGTGCAGGCTTCCTTCTATCGTAAACTGATACGAGCGAAATATTTATTGACAGCGGATCTAAACCCCAACTCAAACACACGCAAGTTTGTTAAATAATTGTTTTTATTAAACAACGCATCTGCTATATTTCTAAGTACTGTAGCAAGTGTTAGTATTATTTAAATTTAATTTCAGTCCTTATGTGTGCTACGAAAGAACGTACTGATGATCAGATACCGTAGATAATTGGAGGTGGTGGACAAGCCCATCTGATGTCGAAAGTCTATACCTCACACTGTAGCAATTAGCCTGTTTCACATTAAGTATGACATCACATCAGTATCTTTGCTAGACTCTCTGCATTATCCTTACACTCTACAGATTTGCAACTGTCTAATCTTGACACTGTGGAATGCATATTTACATTAAATTAGTTAAATCTTTCTTTGGCAACTGACTCGCCAGTACTGGTGACAGCATTTACAAGACGTATCACAATATATATTAATATCTGACATAATCACGACATCCGCATTATCCCGTTTCTGACATAATCACGAACAAAATATAAAAAAATCACCCATAATTCTGACATGCTATTTGCTAACATTGACAACGTATGTGTCGTAATTCTGGTGAGAATCAGACAACCCCCATATTCTGATACTTACAGCTTACAATGCGCCTTTGAACTGTATTACCTTATAACTATCCGGAATTTAATTGAATTGTGAACAATTTGTAATAATCTCTGATCCTTAATCTCTTAAATAAATGAGTTATCGCGACGGTCGCGTGAAGGACTACCAACCCGAATGTTTGAATTGGAAGCCTGTCGGGTGCCCACAAACCTATCCGTGGTGGAAAACAGTCTAACATGCCAGAAATACTAGAAGCAATTTTGATACACTTGTCTTGTTTATTTGTACCAGCCGTGGTTCGTGAGTAACACATGGCTATTGCGGGTTTTCCTCCCACGATAACCAATCCGTCGCAACACCACGGAAATTCTGTGAAAAGCGACGAGACCATCCCCAACTTACTCACCTCCTTGGTTTGTAATCCTCATCCTACGGCGCTGATGTCAATAGCTGCTCACACGAGGAACGACGTCTTCCATTGTAACGGATGTGGAAGATTTTTTCTCTCTCGTCGTCTACCTTTTCCCTCGTTGCATGAAACCTCCGACCTAGGGCCGGTAGGAGAAAACTTTCTTAACGAATTAGCGCTCTGTCACTTTGAAATCCAGCGGCCGTGTTTTAATGCCGAGATTAGGCCATTATTTGTCTAATTTGAGATCGTTGTGTGAGAGATTCGAACCCGATGCCGACGGACACGACACTGCAGATTCTCAGGGAAGATGAAAGGTGTGTTTATGATGTCAACCTTCTCTTCGTTAATTAGTTGGGGGTTAAAGGGCCAATATGACATTTCCATATGGGTCATATAATGCCCAATCGTCATTTGGCATAGCTTGGTAGATACTATATATTATAGATATGATATATATATTATATATCCACTATAGTTGTTCATTGACCGCCAACTTCCCTAAATCATAAATGTATTTTTGAATAATTTCTTTGTATCGGTTAATAATGAGTTCACAATTTAAGCTTATAGGAGCATCATCTACCAACATCTGTGAAATGTGATCTGCTTTACGTTATGCTCCTTTAAATGATGTCTTCAATTAAATTGGTAAAGAAATGACGTTATGAATATGCTTCTTGACACGCCGTCAGTCTTGGTCATCTGTATCTATGGCACGTTAATTATTACTCCAGTGTTCCCATCATGGCTTGTGGAGTTTGATTAGAAACAGATCTAATTATTCCATGCTGAGTTACCCAATACAAAAATAAGCAAATTCTTCAACAAAAAATAATAACACCGCAATCTCATTAAAATAAAATCTCACTTATAGCACTTCGTATATTCAGTGATATTTGTCCGGTTAAATCGCTCTAACTGCGCGACTGTCCGCAATACATCTATAACATTATAAGGGGCGTCAGTTTTGGATGAGGCACGCGCCCCTCGAAAGGGTCGTGCCTGTAGTCTGGGCGTATATAGAGGTTTACGTCATTTCCTGCTATAGTAAAAGCATTGTGTTCACCCTGATTTACGCCCGGACCTCATTACGACCCTTTCGTGAAACGCCACCCAGATGTTACTTAGACTAAAACCAACGCAGGGTAGGATATATATTCCTTTAGTATACCAGTATAGTTACTTATATTGATATCATCATATCGTTATTGAATGAAAACTATTTAAAAACCTACGGATCGGTCTACCAAAAACTGGGCATTCCTATACGAAACGATATAACTATAAAGATAACGTTATCTCCAACTTTACCTATAGACTACACCATTGCTTAAAGGCATACAATAACACATTAAGTTTGGAAGTAAAAAATGCAAAGTACATGCACTTAGCATACATATAATCGCTTTTGTACCTCGTTATTTTCACCGCTGTAGGATAGGTAAAATTCCATTGCAGTTTACATTTCCGGTAAAACACGAATAATCAGTTAGTAATGTGCTGTAATATCTCAATATTATATAGTCTAATAGACTAAGGGGGATAATTCTAATAATTGAACACGGTCAAAATAACCTTTCACGACCATTGGTACCAATAAAGCTACATATACTATAAATATTAAAAAATAATAAAATATGAAATATTGAAAACCAGTGGTATATGCGGGAAATGTAGCTGGTTACCCAATATACTTGTGTAGACACATCAAATGTACATACGTTCATGTAAAAATACTTTTGACCATGAACTATGTAGACAAACCCGTGAGTGTGTGCCTTTAAGGCTGGGGTTAAGGTTACCTTAGAGTTACACTATTTTGTACGGAAGCCCTGGACACATTTAGGTTAGCCTGTAGCCTGATCTGAAATTCACAGCCATGCAGATCCACTCGTGGATCCTCTTTATTACGTCGGAAGGCTTCACCATGGTGTCCATTAGATCTAGAATCACAGTTGACGGACGCGTGGGACTATCTCGGTTGAAATTTACCATCTGAACAATTTAAATACGAAGTATTTCAAACTGATCTGCTATTAGGTGTTCCCTTATCTACAGAATCTCATAAGAGAAGAGTTTTGAGATTTAGGAGGTTCTCTAACGCTAAATACGTCGACTAAGCAGGGGCGATACGAGATTAAAATCTGAGGCGAACCGCCCCTACTGTCCATCCTGACGAGGTTAAAGCATCCATTACCACTGTAAGTTGACTGTGAGTCTGTTAAAATGTTGGGCAATGTTTTTACCGGCGCGTAATCCGCCAGAAAGCCATTCTAGTCGAGCAGTAATCTTCCTTCTCCGGGAAATAACGTAATTCCTAGATTATGCAACGGTGGACACCTCGAGAAGCGACCCCTTGGGGAGATTTCAACCCAATCAGATGTATCAGTGTTGCGAACGCATGCGCAGTGCTATAGGTTACGCGGCCGTTTCAACTGATGCAATTCAAATCAGACAACTGCAGGGGTGAGAGTACTGGACAGAGTGACAGTCCATGCGATCGATAATTATTTTTTTGGTGTCCAATGCTTGGTCTTTCGAGGTGTTAACAGGCTGTACTGGTCGATAAATGTGGTCATAGGAGGATGTCCGTGCAGGGCTTAGCGGAGTGATCCAATACACGAGCACGTCACGGCTGAACGTAATGCGCCTTATCACTAGCGCCGAATACGATTTCCAACACATAATCTGCCTTCGCTTCTCTACGCATCCTTCATCCAGCCGCAAAATCAAATAGATGGAATTTTTAGACAAAATGCTTCGTTGACCTCTGAGGAAGTGAAATGTGTCCTTGGCGAGATGCGACATTTCCTTTGTGAATAATTCACGACAAACTGTACTGGGGAAGATCTTGGTAATTATTTACCGAGTAAAATATTACAGTCGGCATCATATCAAGATGATATTTTGTGAAGTATTATCTTGGCATAAATGTTTGACCAGCTTTAACGTTGTAGACTTCCCGGTATCCTTGTGTTCTGTGATACTTTATTAGAATTAATAGATTTCAGCTTCAATGATGCAAATATCTCTCTATGTATTCTGTAGATCCTGAGTAATTATATAACATCTATAATATGTATTTAATTAAGTCTAATGATTAGGGTAGTAGAATATTTAGCTAATTAAATAGAAAATCTTACATCTGTAGGCCTATTATGTCATTCGTGATATCATGACTTATTTCAAATTATTGAACACGTGCGATCGGTGGCTATAGGAATTAGCACAATATATTACACAGAACACAAAGTTTATTCTGAAGTCACAAGGTTAAGTTTTGTTATGACTTGAAGTGACCTGACCTGACGTTACTTGACCAGGTGTCACCTGACTTGACCTGACCTGACTTGACTTGACCTGACTTGACTTGAAGTTACCTGACCTGACTTGACTTGACGTTACCTGACCGTACTTCATCAGATGTAACCTGACGACCTGACGTGACCTAACCTGATGTTACATGACGACCTGACGTGACCTGACCTTACTTGACTAGGTGTGACCTAACCTGACGTGACGTAACCTGACCTTACTTGGTCAGATGTGACCTGACGACCTAATAAGACGACCTAATCTGACCTGACCTTCCTTGATCTTCTATTTTCATTTCCACTTATATCATGGCTGGTCAGTTTCTTCTGACATCGTGTGTGGTATCTGTGCACTAAAGTAATTGTTTTACATACGGTAGTAACATTTTTATTATTATTACTTTTTCTTTTTCTTCATCTATCTTTCTTCTCTCCCCATCTTTTCTTTCCCTTCTCTTGGAGCGGTTTTCATTTAAGTTGTAATAACTTATAACCTAT
>JAUTBT010004891.1:23572-47213 GCA_032361225.1 Lepetodrilus schrolli | reverse complement strand
CCTGCCCTAAACTGACAAGTCGTGATATAAGTGAAAGAATCTTGAAAGCGACTTAAAACCCCAATACCAAAAAAAATTAAATAAAAAATAACATTGTAGTTGTCGCATATGGGTGAAATATTCCCGCTGCGACATAAAGCACTAATTCATTCATTCATTCATATTATTTGTCATATGTAATATTATAATATATAGAGCTGTATTGGCAAGAATCTGCACTTTCAGGGATGAAATGCCATGAAAACCCATCAATATACATCCTTTTACCTGTCGATGATAAACAATTGATTGTTTTGAAAATGCATATGGAAGGCTGTTTCTCATTTGCATATACCTACTATATATTCATGAGCATCCTTTGGATTCCTCTCAATGTTAGTCAGTGGTTAGAAGAGTACGCTGTAATTGGTCATCGGTCAGACGGTCGACAGCCGCACGCGGTATTCAAATGTTTATTGACAGAAATTACCCTGCATTTCACAATCTACTGCTCACCTAGCAGTCTATGCAAATAAACAAACTGACAGCCCAGAAAATTAGCTGCTTTATTGGTCACAGATCATTTGGAAGGAAATCAATCACTGAGCGTGGTGTAGGATCATCAGTTCTTTAGGTTTATAAAATATGAATTTTGTGTTTGAGTTACTTTTACAAGGACTTATAACTCTAGTAGTGCTACAATTGTTATCTTGAACCGGAGTCCTGGGCAATATGCTTATGCATTACTCTGTTCTATAGCTATTCAAAGCATAAGACACATCATTCCAGCAGATGAGAAGCGTGGGTTTGAATGTGTGTTCTAAACATATAGACCAATCCAATCCCATTGTACTTAATGTTTCCTATGAACTTTAATTGTGATTAATAATAATGTCATGATATGAGTGAAATAATCTTAAAGGCCAATTCAACCAACCAAAAATAATTCACAATTAATGTCTATTGTCTTTACAGGATGAATCAGTACAAAGGCAGCGATCTTATAGAGGCTGCCGACAGAGTGGCACACAATACACCTCGACACTCCCTCCGAGAGGAGCACAGTACATCTCGACACTCCCACCGACTGGACACTCTGCGTCTCAGCAACAATCTGTTCACTTTACAGGAGCAAGTTTTGCTGAAAGAGAGGTTCTCACAGTTCTCAAAAAATGTCCTCGTTCTCTGCACTGGAATGTACCACGAGTCACTGGAACACCTGGCACAAATGTAACATGTAATGATACTGGCACAAATGTAACATGTAATTATATTGTAAAGGTACAAATAGAGGATTGACAGGCTAAATATTCAATTATTGCAATTATTACTAAATGGAAATATTTAGTATCGTTTATTGATATAAAAATGTTGTTGTCAATGTTGTTATCATACAGATTTATGTATTTCAAAATAAAGTCTTAATTTACTTGTAAACAGACTTATCAAATATGGGAAGTAAGTAGCAGATCTTCCATGAGCAGTATGAAGACATTGCTAGCTTGTTTGTTTAAAAAAAAATTGCTTTCAAGGCTCCTTGGTCCCAATATTCTACTACTGTGCTACCCTATGTCCTGCTAGTTCAGTGGTAGGACCTAGTGATTTCATACATTTCTATCTCATACATTTTACTAATACATAGGTATTTTTCCAAGAAATTGTCATCAAAAGGCAACTATTCCTTCAGAACTGATTTGTCCAATAATTGATCGATACTCGATGGAGGATTGTTGATCTTTCATATCTGTATCCATAATGTATGTTCTAGTTAATAAGCAATGTATTGTATTAATTAACCTTCTCTATCCTGGAGGCAACTGTAAATGCCCTAAGGCATGTTACAAATCCAGCAGGATGAAGGTTAGACAAATTTCTAGGTGGGTGGGGGTTGTAGCTCAATGGTAGAATCTTTGGACTTCTGTTTATATGTCGGTTAATGTACTCGGTCTTGGTGCCCTTCTAGGTGGAGGTGGGTGGAAGACCTCGGTCTTACTTTTCCACCCACTGTCATTCTCCCTTGAGGTCATTCTATTGTTTTCTACTGTGCCAGAACCTATCACCAAGACCTCATGGATCTTGGATCAGTCCAAGCTCCTGAGAGTTGCCTTTCGTAAAGGTACACGGCAATCAGTTTGGGAAGTTCCATTGTTCATCCAGGGGGAGCTGCATTATTATGTGGTTATTAAAATTATCAAACTTTATCTATTTATTCGGTTTGTCGGTTTATAAGTCGGTTAAAGTACTCGATTTTGGTCTTGGTACCCGTAGTAAGACCTCGGTGTCGGTGGGTAGAAAAGTAATACCTCGGGCTTAGGCCCTCGGTCTTAATTTTCGACACACCTCCCCCTCAGTCTTAATACGGGCACCAATACCGAATTCGAGTACTTTAACCTTTACGTAACGTAACCACTATATATAGACATGCTTATCACTGATTCTCAGATAAGTAGCACACGTCACATACGAGCATGTTGTAAATTGTACAAATTGACAAACTATATACAATAGATAAAAGATGCATCTGAAGTTCAAGAATGAGTAATTGGTTACCCTAAATATGACTTGTAATGTTACTTTACAGTGCTGTCTGACATTGTCATATTTAGTGATACAATGGGAACAAAGACGATTAATTTGCTCTTGCTTGACAAATTCAAATAATATTCAGTATACAGTAAAATTTTAACGTATTTTAGTAAACTCTTCAAGTGTAATAATAATGCTTATGATATAGTCGATCAGCTCCAAAGTTCCGGAGACTGACGGAATAGAACAGTAAAGTAACGCAAACTCGGAATGCAGTTGATATTTGGAGACAGGGTTATGGTAACGAATCTGATGCAAACGAATGCTACTAGAATACACGTTCAATGTGGATAATATCGGCATCAGATTTTCCCTACTAATTTGGTTTCATCAAAGAATATCTTCAAATTTTATCCAGTTATCATCGGGTTTGGATGGTCACTTGTATGTAGGCCTACAAGTTTTGCTTTCCCAGTGTGTTCACAGTTATGGTTGACATCATATATACAAATTACGTTCTTGTGCTTAAGTTAGTCATCCATATACGTGTAGAACACAACTACAGTGTGACATTAGTTGAATTCCAATATGCGCTTGAATTCCAATAGTTGCACATGCGAAGTTCTCGGCGAAATCCGCCTGCAGGATAAAGTGATCCTTCGGGAGTGTTTCTTTCAACTTGTGTATGGCTGCATACTGAGCCCGTACCCTTTCAAAATGGCTGATGAACTTTTTATAGTCACATACCACGGAATCATTAGACTCCTGGCCCCCGTTTCACATCGGCCTCCTAACTATTTAGGAGCTTCTAAAACAGTACTAAGTGTTGTCACCTCGTAACAAGTGTTTCACGACGACGTCACAAGTCGTATCACTTTTTAAATTGGCATCTAACTTAGGAGGTGATAAACTGGGTCATAAAGTTAGGAGCTCCTAAATTTAGGATGTCGTCGTGAAACGGGGGCCAGGATGGTGATTGTTCGTATGATCTTAGTGTCCGTATCGGTTTGTACTCCTTTGTACTGCCACAGAATACGACTGTTGTACTGTGATACATGTCATCTAAGGACACACCATATCATTACATAGAGATGTATTCTTAAACGTCAGCAAGTCTTGAAAACGGGTATGTTCAATTTTCATTTTATTGAAACACATCATACTACAATTATTTTATATTGCATTTCAATTTATTCGTGACGTATTTTATATGATAGATCTTACAAATCGTCAGCGGTATCCCTGTAAGATAATGATTTGTAATGCTATTTGGGATAACAAGATTCTGAAAGATGTATCATTCGCGACTGTTTTTTTCTCACTAATATGTGAATGCATATCAAATCTGAATGAAGTATAAATACTACTGATAATAAATACTGTATTTAGCGGCATGTAACATGAAATAACTATGTGGTATTGTAATTATATAACAATTGTTGAAGAACATAACACATAAATCATAGACACACACAGTGTGTTCGGTCTCTCAGTGTGGTATGTTAATACTTAACAGAATATGCCCCGAGGTTACGAAACCTTTTTTTGACTATGATTCCATGTCCAACTCTAAGTTTTGTTCAAAAACTTCCATACAAACTTTGAGCATGCACTCGTACCCAAAAAGGTTTCGTAATCCGGGGGCATGATTTACAATGAAAGACATTATCTGCTGTTAAATCTCTCACTGAAAAGGTCAATATTGACAAGGGAGGCAACCACCCAACTCTCCTTAATCTCCGGAAGTAACACACCGGTGTCAGGGAAGACAACTCTCTACCACCGTGGAATCTGGACTTTTCAGTTTGTCGGGCGAGAGGTACGGATGATATCTATACATGGAGGGGTGGGGGTGGGGGCTAGGAGAATGTTCTGAGGACGACACAGGTGAAGTCGTGTGTGAAATGTCTCTCATTGACGGAAAACCAGTGACTCCAGTCAGCCCGGGATGGATTGGAACCGAGGGATAAGGAACACCAGAATTTGAGATTCCCAGGTATCCGCCATAAAACGTGTATAAGGGACGACTGGCGGGGTAGTAGGGCGAATTCATCATCGTGGAGCAAATCGGTCGCCAAATTGACCAGGTCGGTGAAGGAAAGATGCTTGTCTTCTCGCTGGATGAAGGATCTTCTAAAACAGAAAAACAAACATTGAGGGTGAGTGACGAACAGTGCCAGAAGAAGAAACTGAGTTCAGAAGGAATTGAGGGCACACAGATCCAATTACCATCTAATAATTAGTATATACAAAAAATATGCATCAGTGACCTGGGGTTATCACGTGCTCAGCCAATCAGGCGCCTAATAATTGATATAAAATATATCCTGGACATCAATAAATATCTCACATGGATCTCATGTACGAGTGTGTATTAGCAGTTGCAAGAAACCGCCATAGCACGCAGACAGTGCATGTAATTGTTTCCTTGAGGTTTCCACGTGATAAAGTGACACCGGTTTATAGCAACACGATTAGATTTTACCGACAATGGATACAGTGACAATCATGAAATTGTTTGCGAGCGTGACGAAGAAACAGTAGGGGTGGAAAACCCGATACTTCAGATTCACAGTTGAGCTGGTAAATTACCGAAGTTGTACAATGAGATACACATATACGGCTATATAGAATGTCTTTGTCTCGAGAGCTCTAGAACAATAACGTCTTTATAAGGATCTGCATAATTACACCTGCACATAAGGGGAGACTACTCCACTAATAGAGCAGGGCAGAGAGAGCGCCTGAGCCACGATCATGCAATGTAGGTATGCGGACTATGTCGTCACAAAGAAACGTCGGATATTATGTGTGAATAAAACGCAGTTAATATAGCTCTGCCTATAGCTGACACATAAATGCCTGGATATAAGGTATTAGTTCGCTAGCGTTTGCCACAAGTCATTTGTAATTCTTTGTTGAGTGCTCTGTGAGGGACAGGGGTGGAAATGCAATAGGGGTGTCTGTATTAGTGATAATGGAGGGGTCCAATGAGGCAGATGATGGCAGATACCGCCTTGTCATCGAGCTGGATATCACGGAGTGTATCGCGTGTAGCATACTCGGAATGCCCAAAGACTTAACGCGTTCTTTGTAAGTAAACCTGCGCACTTCTCAGACTAGCATTGAAATATAGTTCTCCTCGTTTACAGTTACAACCTGGGGCGTTGCTCTCACGCGAGAGTCACATTTAATATCCCCGCCAGTTTGTTGCTTTTGACCAAGATGACAAACGGATGAGACCTGCTTAACGACAACCGGTCCCCTTTACGACACGGGTCACCTCACGTGACCTCTCGCGAGACCACCGCGAGGACAGAAGTACAGGTGTTGGCTTATCTGCAAGTGCTATCAAAACTAATGACAGTACTGTTTCTAATAGCTCGTAAGGTATGGGCCAAGGGTGACTTATCTGCCCTCACTCGTTTTGTATTAGATTTCTTATCGCAGCAATTCAGGTCCAAACGTCAAATGCCTACCAATTGGACCCATCGGCTCTCCTACAACGCGAGAAACTATTTAGGTGATACAATACCATAATTGATGAGATAGTGCATGTTACACAATGGCACATGTGTTTAATCGCATTTAATTTACTCATCAGAAGGATATCGTTCTGCGATTTAACCGTGACTCAATCCGCTATGACTGGCTTATTTTACACGTGAATTTTTAATTCGACTGTCTCGATCAAATAATAACAATAATAAGTTACTTGATTTCAAATGTGAATATTGCTGGTTCCTTATATTACACAGGACGTTGGGATCTTGATCTGGATCTCATAATCACTCGTCACGGAGTACAGATCACCGGGATGAGCGATCGAAATGATCCTAGTCTTCATTTAATTATAGTAACACTCGTACAAAGGAATTATTCACAAATAGCTATACACAGGTACAAGAATAATTTATCAACCTTAAACGAATAATGAATTCAAGAAAACTATCAGAGTTAAGAAATGTCTCCAGATATATCACAGAATCCTTTTAATTATATAAAAAAAACCCACACACTTACACCATACAAATGTATGCACTCTCTGTACTTCTATACCTTGTCATATTTTGCACGTATTTCTTTTCACTTTATATATGTATGTTGTATCTCGTGTACCACCGTGGGTGGCTTTGAGAAAATAAAAACATACCAAGTTACCAATGAATATCATTAATGAGTACTTAGTGTAAATAGTAAACCGAATGGTAAATACTTTTCAAAGTTAATGTATTCGTAAAATAATTACGATATGTAGTGTATATGTGTACATATATTTTGTTTAACAATTATACACTAAATTTTAATTATTCACAAATATACTATACACAGGTAAAATAATATTTATAATATTATTATAAAGAAATATGTGTTCGTAAAGATATAAGCTTTCATAGATATTAGTATACCATATTGAATAAATAGAATAGCTAAAATTGATTATTTTCAAATCAAATAAATATTACCAATAAAACTGGTCGTGGTTGAATGAATATCTTGATAACAATTATAGGCGTAACGTATTTTTCTGCAATTTAAAAATGCACACACCCATAATTACTAATAATTGTAAATAATTATTTCTCTCTCTCTCTGTTTTTTTTTAAATTTGGGGTTTAGAGCCGCTTTCACGATTATTTCACTTATATCACGGCTTGTCAGTTAAGGGCAGGAGGAAACCCGCAACATCCGTAGCCCTGAATGTTCCAGTAAACCTGCTGGTACTGATAAGACCAAGGATGATAACTGCATTGCATCCTATCAATATCGCGTCAGAAAGGTAACGTTTGCAAAGATAGATGCCAACTATTGAGTGATATTTCCATCAATATCAGAATGACATGTGCAATTAGTTAATTTAGTAACCAATAGCTTTTTACAAATTAATGATAATACATTCACGCCAAACCTAATATTGAATTTTATTTTATTTTTAACAACGTGTAAACAACTGCACCGCGTACCATAGATGATGATAATGACTTTGGAAACTATACTATGGCTATTTGCAAATAAATGACCATCTATTATACCATGATTCTATTTTTAGTGAACGTGAATGTACTGTCACTATGTACTTTCGATAGTTCTCTAACACTTTGTGCGCACAGAGAGTACATTGTGAATGATACGCTATAAAATTGCAAGTACAATTATTGTTATTATTATTGTGATTATTATTACTACTACTATTATTATTAGTAGTAGTAGTAGCAGTAATAGTTGTAGTGGTAGTAGTAGTAGTAGCAGCAGCAGCAGTAGTAGAAATAGTAGTAGTAGTAGTAGTAGTAGTAGTAGTAGTAGTGGTAAATAATTCATACTAGTAAATAAGTATACTATGAACATAAGTATATAAATATATTAACATATGTGAAATTTATAAAAATAATTCTCTATTTAAAAACTGATTGATATAAAATAAAAACAAATTTTTGTTTAGGTTTAAAAATCAAATATTACCAAATATATACTAGTATATTGATATATCTTTCTGACACATACCTATAAATGCTACACTTTAATTAATTAATTAATTTGTAGGACTTGGCAAAGTTGTGAGGAAATAAGACGGAGACTTGCATCAGCGTAGGTTAGGTTAGTTTTCATCACACTATTGATTAGCTTGGTGACATACAGGCTGGCTTACCATTAGACATGAGGTATTCCCTGTGTTTCATCATCACCTCCTCACACTCTGCGTCCGTGTACGTCCTGAGGGGAGAGCGTGCGTACGTGTGGTGGTGCAGCAGCGACTCCATACTGTCCCTGAATATAGGACTGATAGGGCGTTAGACATACGACTGATAGGGCGTCTGGCATAGGACTGATAGGGAAGGTTGGACTGATATGGCATTAGACATATGACTGATAGGGCGTTAGACATACGACAAATAGGGCGTTAGACCTACGACTGATAGGGCGTCTGGCATAGGACTGATAGGGAAGTTTGGACTGATAGGGCGTTAGACATAGGACTGATAGAACCTTAGACATAGGACCGATAGGGTGTTACATTGGACTAATAGGGCCGATAGTGGTTTAGATATATGATTTAGGACTTAGGACTGACAGAACGTTAGACATACACGTAGGACTGTTATTGCGTTACAAACAGGACAGTTAGTTAGATATATGCATGATTGATATGACCAATAAGTATTGCGTTAGACACGGAGCAGATAGGACGTTGGACACTGGACTGACAGTTAAATACAATGCATGTAATTAGTTTTAACCTATGCTACTAAAGATAATCGGAACACGACTGCAGAAAAACATAATCGGTTACTGGGAGTACGCATAAGTTATATATTATGATCGTAGTCTGACACGTTCGACTGCCAGAATAATACACAGTATGCCCCTGTGTGATATAACGCCTACAAGACTCTGCATATTGCTCGCAAGCTCCGACATTTATCTTTGTTTGAAGGTCCAAATATCCGTGAGGTCTCACATTCTGCTCAGTTCGTTGAAACAGCAGGACTTCGTTTCACGAAAGGGTCGTACTCTAGTCCGAGCATAACTCAGGGCGTACGCCATACTTTTACTATAACAGGAAATGACGTAAACCTCGATTCAATCTCGGGCTACAGGTACGCAGACCGGATATACGTAATGGACTTTATCTGCATTTACATACATTTGCATATTGCCAAGTTACTATGATAACATATGACTTCCCTCGGTGTTGATTGATGCGACATAGATATAATAATCACTGGATGTAGATACACAACAGATCACGTCGATTACTGTCACTTAACGCGCCTTGTGTAAAAGCAGATATCTCGTCTGTCGATTATCACATCTAGTCCTTGTCAAATAAGACTCATATCTGCGTGGCAGTACTAAGCAAAGATGGCACACAGCAAGATACCTATAATTTCCACATCATTTTACACTATCATTTTACATTGATTTTGGTTTCATGTAAACACAGGCCGCGTCAAAATATGCTAAGTATGTAGAGCCTCGTTGAAGACGCGCGAGAAGTGTTATTGTTCTTGGCAGTTGTAATTGAAATATCGCCGGAGTATAAATCAATTGCGAGATTCTGGATACATGTAGATGCATATTCTCCAGGGTATTTGGAAGATATATGGAATGTCTAGAGTGGCTAGGATAAACCACCTTGTACAGATAGAACAGATATACAGTATGCTGGAATCATTATCATAACGTTTGTTGTAATACCTCTCAAACTCGGTCAGACGGGTCGAATCGCGGAAGCCTTTCGCGAATGGGTTGCTGTCAATCTTCAGTTTTGTGATCTGAAAGACAGACATTATATGCTAATTTGAAATCTGAATATTCTCTGGATTAAATATGATACAATGCTAAAACACAATTTTCTTTGCAATGTAGGCTTACGATTTCCAACCTGCAATATAACCATCTTATCGCAAAACCAATTTCTTTGAATTTGGTTTAATGTTATATATTGAGTAATCATAGTTATTGACTATCACAAAATTCATTTCGTCGCCATTACGTATGTACGATGTTAGACTTAACATATGAATTTTTATTAAATCACAAGTAAATGTTTTGTATTCAAATTGTAGGAATGGTATTTCAAAGTTATTGTGCATCTATTATGTGATTGCTAAGCGTATCATTGGAATTTAAGTAGCATACAATATCACAATGCTACTGGATGACATTGGGCATATTAGAATATCATTAGAAAGGATCTTACCAATTGGTTCTGGTATGCTGTAACTCCAATGAAAATACACTCTGGAAAAACAAATGTTCTGAATTCTTCGGCGCCCAAACTTGTCATTGTCGCCTGATTTGGAGTCCGGTCACTTTTCTTGAGAATGTGGATGCGAGGTTGGTATTTGTGCATAGAATTCATGATTATCTGTTAGAAAAATAATATGAATTAGAAAATGTATTCGTGAACCTTTTCACCTTTTCAGAGTATATACAATTGCATTCAAATTAAAAGCAGAAGAATTAATTTAGGGTTCCGTAATTTATTGTAGAATATTTACCGTTCATCAAATATTACGACTTATTTAGAATCACAGTTATAGAGTTTACAATAGAAAGAAAAATACGGTAGACTGCACTTCGATTTTCAAGTCAAGTCAAGTCAAGTCATACTCCGTTTGTAGGACACTCACGTGACCGCTCTTGTCCAGCATATTATTGGTCAATTTGAGTTTCTCGAAGGACACAGTCTGTTTATGTAACTGTTCGCCAGTGTACGGCGAATCCGGGTGAACGTAGAACCGGGTGGGCAAGGGTGGATCGGCTTTTCCCGCCACCAGCCACGAGGATCGGTGGTAGGCGTAGCGGTACCGTTTGTTGTCTACCGGCACGATGTCCATTAATACCATGTACTTGGTCTCTGCCTCCAGACCAGTGAACGACACTCGCAGCGTAGGAAACATACGTCTGGAAGTAATAATAATAATAATAATAAGCAACAATAATAATAATAATGATGATGATGATGATAGTGATAGTGGTAATAATAATAATAATAATAATAATGAATATAGTACTATGTAATAATAATAATAACAATAATAATAATAATAATGATGATAGTACTAAGCAATAATAATAATAATAGTACTAAGCAATAATAATAATAATAATAATAATAATGATGATGATGATGATGATGATGATGATGATAGTGATAGTGGTAATAATAATAAATAATAATACTACTACTAATAAAAAAAATATATATATATATTTAAGGAATGCAGTTAAATTTGGATTTGGAAAACCAACAAAAACGACATTGAACCCCGTCTCGGGGACCATTGGACCGCCGTAATGTAAAAAGATAATTTAGCCTCAGAATATGATGCTCAAGACATAGGCGGAAGTATTTTTACAAACTATACACATACAAAATATATAAAATAAACCAGATAGGTACAAAAACGTAGAAAATACGTGTATGGAATTTACAATGTAATGATGATTCGGCAAAACATGCACAGTTAAAACAAAACTACTTTCGTAGAATTTAGATACACCAAGAGCAGGCATGTGGAGTAAAGAAAATGAGTAAAATATGAGGTTGTATCACATTGTTAACTTGTAGAAAAATGTCAGTAGACCTTATTAGGCGAAAATGTTTCGGTACTTTGGTTTTGCGCGCTCTGTGTGTATCTGTGTGTGTATGTGCGCGCGCGCGTGTGAATGGAAGTGTAGTACATTTATCAGTTTATCCAACGTTTATCCATGGCAATTCACAATAGATTACATTCATTAAATTATCAAACACGATATGTGTTAGCTTGTTTGTATACAATTAATAGTAATTATATTTTAGGATATGAAATTGAAGTTTGTCTTTGACTGATGTGTATATCAAGTAACCTTGTAAATTAATGATCGACATATAATAATTAGCATACACAATAGTTTATTTCATTTTAATCCTCTCACCGATACAAACATTACAATGCTATCCTTCCCTTGAGCTGCAGAATATATTTCTAGTCTGACGCTACGACATGTTACGTTACAACTCAAAATATCATATTATGCAGCAATAATTTCAGTTAGCATTGTAGACTTAATAAGTGTGTTTCATGAGCATAGTTGAGTCAAGAGAAGCACATGTAAATATATCCTGTATTCGTCATTTCCCACCCTATCGGATCATCGCATGTGCCAGGAAAACATTAGATTTGATAGATTAAATCACCCTCGTATTTGACGTCAATTGTGCTGACCTCCGAGTCAAACATTCCAATGTGATGATGAATATTGCTCCACGTACATTAGATTTTCTTCAAGTAATCTAATTGGATTCATGACTGGTATGGTTGAAGACTATATGCCTCGTATATAGATCTCCTCCCCAACGACATCAATATAGGCTAAAGTTCGTCCCAGGCAGTGAAATACAATAATTTCCATAGCAATCTTACTATGAGGATTAATTCAATATGAAATCCAAGATAATATTGTAAAGCGTATTTCCTCGCTATTTCTAAGTTTGCTAAATGCATGACAGGGTCTTGAAAATGACGATTTGGGTTATACCATACTCTACGAAATATTTATTAATTTACTGGCGATAGTGTTCACTCCACGCAGCGCCGCCTTCTGAATTGTTTATGCTATTCACATGTATCTCTTCTTCGGAGGAATGAAAGTTCATATATGTATTCTTTATTATTTATGCTATGTAAAGTGACGTGAGAATAAATTAACTCATTTGAATTTGAACGTTACTACAATAATATAGTATTACGAAGTTTGAAAACACATATATTATTTATACACATTGATATTCAATGCAGTATTTGGAGGTGAAGCAAGTTTATGTAATGGTGAATAGAGGAAAACGATAGCAAAGCTTACAGGTAGTTTAGGAAATAATATAATGATTATTAATATAATTGAGTATGCATATCTTGAAACAAATTCACTGCTGATAGTATAGATTTAAAAAAAAAATGTATTTAGAATTAGTGACGAATAAAATGTTGTTAGATTATGTATGCTTTCAAATTTACAATATTCATTTTATATCTATAGGTATCTTAAAAATAATAATAATAATAATAATAATAATAATGTATACACATTTATATAGCGCAAATATCCAGAACAGATGCTCGAATGTACTTTTGGGAAATGGGTGAACAAAATTGTGCTGAATTAACGATATACTGAATGAATTATATAAGCTAACCGGCTTGTGATTGCTAACGCCTCAGCGTATACACGAAGACGTTATCTAACTTTGTTTTTATCACAGTATAAGCTAGCTAGCTTCCGTCCATCAGTTGCTGTCAAGATACAAGCTTCCTTCTTTCTTTTACTGACAGATTTGTAGTATTCCCTCTGTAGATATACAGGTAGAACCCTACAAACATTAGTTTTATATCTGAACATAACGCGTATTTCGAATCGCTGAACTTTCCTCTTAGTCTGTTTCTTAGTTTTCGACACGAACAGTTGTCGTTGAGCTTCTATAACGAATAACGCTAGTTACTTGATATTCTTGCAGATAATAATTATAAATGAGGTATTTAATTAAATGATGTTTACTTTGATTGTCGTATTCTACGTTATTGATGAAACATCTTAGTAACTAAACTGTAGAAAGGTTAGCGTGAGTTATATGAAGCGTTGTCAGTGATCGATGTCTAGCAATAGGACCATCTATGACCTGATATCTTCGTGAAAGTTTGACGGTTTGGAGCAAGTCCTATCAATCTACAGCAACTTTTATCTGGTAACGGTAGCAAGTGAAGCAAGTTCATGCAGAAACACACTGTTTAGTTCGCCGACAACCGGCAGAAAATGACGGCGGAAATCGATCTATTCCGAATGTAATCGGCAAATCTTTCGGTCATTACATATTTGGCGTTTGAAGCATCCTTATTCGTTTCCGTGTTGACGGAACAAATTCCGCATTTTAGATTGATCCTCGTCAGCGATGGCATGATAAGCGCTCACTCGGCGGCAGGTTGTGATTTTAATTCAGTTGTAGTCAATTTATGGCAATGGCGAGGCTAACAGCGCGGGCAGAAAGCTTGTCAGACGTAGGAATCATAATGTTCTTTGTCATATCATAATAAAAGGATAACGAATGAGTGCGATAAAAGTGCGATTATACGTCGGCATCAACAGCCCTGAAAGCCCCCGACCTCTGGTTCCGTCTTGGAGTTGGCCCCTGACGGAGACCCCTATAGAGTTCTGTGTTGCGGGGTCCAGCAGGAGTAATTCTGCAAGTGGACTCGCCAATTTACACACCAATATTGATTTTTACCACTCGACAAAGACGCGACCCTCAAATTGATATAAGATTGCTGATAACATTCTATATTCTCTGGGTAATACTTTCATTATCAGCCGGCTTGCCAACGACTTTTGCAAATGCGACCTTGCGACTGTGGCTTATGAGGTACGATATAATTTCTGAGAAATTCGCTTGGGAGATTTATTTTCTTCAACATGAAATACTGGACAGCCCAATAATGGCAAAGTGTGCCTCTGCGGGAACTAAGGGACCATTACGAGCCGCTCTCTTATTTGCGCAATGCCAACTTGGCGCTCAGCATCGGTGGCGCACTTGTCAGGAACAGCAATGATCGCAAAGCGTTATAAGCTGACCAAATGTCTACTGTAGCTATCCGCATATATTACTGTTGACTTTGTTATTATTAAAATTGTATTTGTTATCATTACAATCCCTCGGGGTGTAATACTGTGACAGAGGACGTGAACAAATTTCCATTTAAAACAATTTACCTAGATGCTGTATTAAATATTGCATATAGTATTAATTGTAAACATTGTTATTATGATCTGGCCTTGAGATTACAAAACATTTTGAGTACGATTTCATGCTCAAACTCACTTTAATGGAGATTTATGAACAAAAATTGCATTGAGCATGAAATCTTACTCGTAATCTCGGGGCATGATGGTCTTTTATTTTATTTTATTTTAAAGGTATCGATTTTTATTACCGTAAAATATCACTCCTTCATCAACGTAATATTACAATCACCATTTTTGTTGTTGATCGTGAAATAAAAGTTTACATAACATTTAGTCGGTGTCAATGAGGTGCACAGCGACTCCGGAGGCGGGTTCTGAAGCCAGTTCACGACTGCCTGTCGGTAATAACTGTCTAATTGCATCTCTCCTATTGAAATCCAGCACCACCTCGCTGCGACGCATAGTATATAAGCATGCAACATTTGACCCTCCTTTGATAGAGGCCACGTGATTGCAACGTTCGGATCTCGGTGCTTTACATCAACAGGGACATGTATCCAGACATCCAATTTCTGGAAGATCAATGTTAAATTGCTGAGGCTCGTCGGGTGCAGCGTTACTGCTACCCGTATGGATATAATGAAGTCATTGGAAACGGGAAACATAAAAAAGGAACTCTAGCATGATGGTGATTTCTCCAGGACTGTATCCTGAAAGATGATACGAACAGTACCCGCAGGTATTCGTCCTGCAATTATTTACTGTAATCATCTGAAAATTAAACTTTAATTGCGGAATCATTGGATCGGTTGGCTCTCGACCAGGTCCCCGGCTCGTCGCACGTCGTCAGCGCCGAGAGTAATATAGTAAGATTAATAGCCACAGCTTCATCCGCGGAAAGTGGGGTTAGACGAGGTTGACGTTTGAAACCTGGCCTGTTCGCAAAGATCCAATACGACCCTTGCGTGTAAGCGCGCTTTCAAACCTCGAGATTTACGGTCCACCACTGTCTAATGACGCTCGTATTTTCTGCACCGCTTCGACGGGTAAAAATTAGTCGCGTATAGAATTTCAAGGTGTAGATGTTGAAACATATTATTATTTGCCCAATCTAAGCCTTCAAGCGACTTCAAATCTGAGCAATTTTCCGGCTAGTTTTCCCAGGTGCAAGAACCTTGGTCGGTGCTTAGTAGTCGTCGATCTTATCTCACCGGGTTAAATGCGAGTTTAGGGTGCGCAAAAATAGCATTCGCAAAGAAAATTATCACTCAAATAATACGTATTTGATAATAACATAGTGCGTAAAGTCGGCCAGTTTGCTAGTGCTGAGTTCTTTCTAGCCCGTACCCTTAAATCTGCATCTGTAGTTTACACCCGAGAACACAGTTAGCACGTTGGGTAATCTCCATCTCGGTGTTACCGTGCGGCCAGGTAATCCCCGGGGTGGATCGAGTGTCCTCTCACCTGTCCGGGCAGCTACCCCTTTCTGTTTCAGGGGTATAGGATCTCTGATGAACGCCACCCCCTGCCCCTTCACCCGGTCCAGACACCATCCATCTCGTGCCATTGTCTCCATCGACATGCACTCGGCTGAATCTTGCCACCCGGCCAACTTATACTGTATCTTTAAAATTAAATTAGAAATATAAACTTGGTCCCCGCTACCTGGCGACACATTTACTCCACTATTATCGTCCACTCCTTTAGGAATTGCGCTTATTTAAGACGTGTGTGTATGGTTTAGAGGGTCGAAGATTAAAATATGATAACGCCATCCCCATCATCGAGTTACGACTACAGGAATACGTAATGACCTCTGTGCATAAGGATGTATTTATACGACATCGTGTAGAACTCAACACAGATCTAGAACTCGGGCTTAGCAATATGTATGAGACATATATTGATGAGGCTATTGCTAGCGTTACTACATGATGCACAGACGTAAAAACTGTAGACATTTGGTCAGCTATATAGCGCTATGAGATCATTGCTTTTCCTGACAATGCATATTATTAAATGTATTCAGAAAATAATAGTTATAATGGACGACTAGAGATTTAGAGAGGAATATTGCTTGGACGATATGATGTTCACCCTCTGAGACTATGGATAGTCTACAAAATCGCTAGAATGTACAATTACTAATAGGCCTCTATAGGTAATTTAATACACCCGCGCCATTATACTAACAACTAGTGGACACACCCACAAATAATAGAAGCCAGCATACAGCTGGATACCAGTATATGGGATACACTCGGAACTGCCGTACGTCTGTAGACAGCTATAGAATAAACCCAAACTCCAGGTATAGGCAGCAGTAATGTTCTGGATTCATTCGTGAACATGAGTTTATACAATTTGTCAGATGGACTGGTTGAAATCAGCGTTCGCCATCTTTCCTCGACCATATTCATCTAGATAAATCTTGAAGTTGTCGTCAGTTATCTACCATAGAAAACACTTTGTTTATGTCTACTTAAAACGCTGTCAGAGAGATATTGTTCTGATCCGTTCTCTGACCTCTACTGTATACAGATAGCATTGGAGTGGGTGGAAGTCCAAACATGATGTCTACACACATACAGTCTGTCAATGCCGGTACACAGCACATCATTCTACAGCAGGGAAAGTAGACATTATTAGATAGAGGGAGGGGAAAGGGGCGCTTAACACGGAAAATCTAGTTTACACTGCGATAATTCTGTCATCGACTTGTAAACAGACTTCAGCACGTCTGTATTATGCGTGTACATGAGTGCATTCGTCTTCAAGCTACAATTATTTATGTGTTCGGGTTATCAAGGTATGTCATTGTCCCCGCACTGTTGTAATTCAAGAACAATACACTGATTACATTATTATTAGTTTCTCGAAACCCAGCCCTATAATTAAAATATAGTGTGATACTTTTTGTAATACGTTTTTGTTGTTGCAAGCATTAATTACTCTCTCGACATCCAACCTTATCATTAAAATACTCCGTATACTAGGACCGTATCTTAGAATACTTATAAAAAAATAAAAATAAATATTCATGCAACAAATGAACTATTTGTTTTTAAATTGATGTCAGTCATCAGCCTATGCGTTAAAGCAATTAAATAAAGACAATCTGTGCATATTTAATGCAGACATGTGGATTACATTATACGAAAGAAATGTTAAATGACGACACAGAGAACGGGTTTAATAGATACCACCATACTGTAATGTACACTCTAAGTTTATATTTGATACATAACTATATACATGTAGTTTGAAAACAATTACAATTGTAATTAAATGGTTCCTTTTATTAATATTAATGCAAAGGATTCAACATTATTAACAAAGAAGGTGTGATATTCTGAAAATCACCAATAGCATAAATAATAATAATAATAATAATAATAATAGCAGTTTACTATTAACTTCAATAAAGATCACAATAAAAATTCATTTGGTACAGTTTAAATTCAATTATGTTCGCAATGTTTAATGAATACTAGTATATACAATGTCCAAAATGTTTAATACATACTAGTATAATAATTATGATACGATTCAGGCATTGGCATTTGTGTCATCTCACAATCTTATCAGTCTTAAAGCGAATTTCAGAAAAATTGTCTGCTATGGGTTGTCTGCTCTTTGGGGAAATTATCCGACCAGATACACCTTTCCTGAGAGTTCCTTCAAACAATCAGACTGGTGATTTCTACCATTAACTGGCGTCAACTAATTACCTCAAGACATCGCGTTCAGATTACAAGTACGTGTTGCAGAGAGGGATGCATGAACTATCTTGGCCTATATATGGCCTCCACGATGTTTAACCTACCCTAACCAAACCTGTGTGCATTTATAGGGAGGTCCTGATCGAACTGTTCGTAAACTATGCTGAGACTAATCATATGCTAAATTTTAATAGTGTATCATGCCGTGGCATTGTGGATTAAAGTTGAATTGAAATGAATAGAGTGTGAGTCGGTAATGCTACGTTGATGAATTATTAACTGTATATGTTCCTATTAGACCTTTTTAGTTCGTTTAATTCTTTTTAGTGTGTGTGTGTGTGCGCGTGCGTACGTGTGAACAATTTATTATTTGACATTATTTCCATACAATTCTGACCATATTGTTTCAATGTCAATTCGGAATAAGCTGACCAAATTAGCTGTAGTAAGCAATCTGGATGTAAAAACTAATAATATTCAACCATTAAACTTAATTAGATAGCTCCAGTGCATTAGTAAGCATATAAGTAAATAGTATGTACCATGCTAACACTGTGATTTTGATTTGATTTTTAACACTTGCTTGTGTTGACCTTCCAATAGAGAGCATGTGCGCGCAACGTATTTATTCATAAATCCGTTAAAACATGTTTGTACCATGTTTATGTATCACTTTATTTGTGAAATAGATATTTTAAACATTTTTGTTACCGCTGTGAGTGGTTAAATGGAATAAAGTTGAATTGGAAATTTAACGATAATTAATCTGATTGGTGAAATGGATCCGGACATAGAATTGGAGACTTTGCTTTGTACATCGGGGCCGATTGCGATGCTCTGACAAAACGAGGTGAGTTATGGCGGCACGACCCCTTCTGAAGTCCAAGCTATGGCGCCTTGCCGTGGCATTGTGGGGGCTAGGTCTGGCCACTTCTACACATCTAACGACCGGAGATTGTGATGTTAATTAATGACGTGCAGGTCAGTGGAGACCACTACAGGGGTTACACATGCTAATCCACGGCAACGCATGCTCAAACGCGCGTGCTGCCACTTAGGTGACAATATGGCGACGACATGTCGTCTGCTCGCTAAGGTGTCGCCACTTTACGACTTCACGCGAATTTAACGAAGGCCGTTAACTGCTTTCGGACGTGGCTGTGAAAGAAACGGAGATAGTGATAACCTACGACTAACTGTCTATGGGAAAACATAGATTTTCCGGCTAATGAAGCGCGTCGTTAGGAAAACATGATAACCGCCCTCCCAAATTAAGATTGCACTGGTGTCGCTTTTACTTGTCTTTGGTCGAGATAAACATGCACCATCACAACTTAAATTGTGTAGTATGTATCTATTATGAATGAAATGTGTCCAACTTGATTAAGATGGCGAGACTTACGGAACAAGTAAAACCATTGTCTTCTTCAGCGTCGAAGTAATGCATGGAGCACACAAAGGCATCTCTAATGGCGTGAGGGTGACTTAAATTCCTTCAAGTTCAGAGAAAAATCGCTGCCGATAGGGGTCTTTAAGAACAAAAATACTAGCTCTTGAATAAAACAAAAGGATGTTTAGGTTGTAATTATACATAACTATCCAAAGCAAACAGTTTAATCGATTAAATGGATTCGAGTAATCAACAGCAACTAAGACTGTCGTAACGGAATTGAAAAAGGATTCAATTGAATGTTAGTTTTTCTCGCCCACAAATTCAATTATTGGCCAAAGCGTTTCAAGTGCACTGAACTTAGTATTTGCAATTCAATGACGTTTTACCGACACGGATAGTTTCCTTTCCGTTGCTGTAATGAACGCGTAGCTTCGTTTGTAATTAAAACCAATGAATTCTTTCAGCAGGTTATAAACACCATTATGGTAAGAAACATTAAAGAGATGTGTCAATAACTAGCTTGAGACTGGGCTGCTTTCCGACTAGTTGTCAAGACAATATAATGGTCGAGAGAAGGAGTTGGCCACTGAAATTTACATATCATTTAACGCTATTGTCGTGACGACTAATGGATTAAAATGAGCAGGAACTCGCAATTTTTAAATCAGCGCTGGTGAAAGCAATACTTATGGCTATCAAGCTCGCGCCCGGCGTGCGCCGAAACTCGCCCAAATTATACGTTTCCTTCCCAGCTCGCTCAATCACACTTCGGCGTTAATGGCTCTTGACTCCATCTTGCTTCAGGCTACATGTATCGTCTCGGAATTAACTTAAGAGATTTGTTTATATTTCACGTGTTAAAAGTCCTTAGGGCGCCTTGAGCAGCGTCCTCCATCCATCACCCGTACGATGATCTGACTGCAACTATCTGTCAGGATACCTCTCCGACCATCTCTGTCATGATACATCTACACCTACCGCCGACTTCAACAATCAAAACCAATCTTTCGTCAACTTGCTAATCTATTAAGGGTTAATTGACCTTTTTTCTTTCCCTCGCCCTCTCTCAAAACTAGAGTTAATTACCCATTTAACTGTGTTCATTTGTTACAGGGGATGACATGAATACAGGCGATAGAAATAGAAGGTACCATGACGTCCGTGCCAGCCTTGTTTGTTTAATAGATTCATTTTCCAATTTGTTTTGCCTTCCCGGGTTTGATTCTCAGCCCGACTGTGAAGCCATTGACTTGGCAGCGTGGTGCCCAACCAGGGTGAAAATTGTTGTTTATTTAGAACGTTTACATCCCAACTACGTCCCCACTGGGAGCTTATGCCAACACCCGTCGCTCAAACAGCGCGCCCGTCATGGACAACACAAGGGTCGTCACTCCGGCACACAACGCCCGTCGCCGAGGACACACAGCACCCGTCAAATGGTGTCATCTACCAGGGCAGGTTAGAGCACAATCCAAATTACCTGTCATCAGGAACAATGGGTGAACGCAGTGAGAAAATAGTCGTTAACAAGGCCTAGTTAAACAGACACTTAGTCACTGTTGTGTGGTGCTGCCACCTTTGGCTTTTACTACATACCCGGACACCACTGGCGACCCACCCCCACCCGTAATGACCTCATCGCCATCCCCTAGAGAACGGTGATTTATCTCCCAGATCGCCTGGAGGCCAAGCAGACTGGTTAACCAACGCGAATATTCTAACGGCTTGAAGCACTTGATTGGCTTTATCCCACATCATTGGTCAACATCAGATAAACAGGTTTTCTCTGGCGGACGATTGTTTCAATTTGTTCAGCTCTTGGACTAATTCAGTCATTAGATCGGGCTTGGTTAGCGGCGTCCCCTGGGCCCTTGGCTCTAGCTCGACTCCGACCATCACGTGTCAGCCTCGGACAAGGTGTAGCTCTCTTCAGATGGCCAAAGTCGATAGGCCAGTGGTGAACACATAAACACGCGCATGCACCACTCCGCGCGCTGTAATTTGTTTACCAATGTAATTAAACCGTTACATCCCACACTATTTCATCATAAACATTCCAGAAATGCTATATTCTTATAAGTTCTGCAATATCGCCTCGTTTGAGAGGCTCCACGTTGCTTGGGGGGAGAGTCTAAGAAGGCATGTATATAATACACGGTGGGTTTGGACCACGTTACAGGCGCTGGCGTCACCATGCTTTCTCCCAGCATTATCAAGCCCATGTAGATTAGAACATCAATTTGTCTAGAGTTGAGTATTCGGCCTGCTAGGAGTTGGAGCACCACACAGACGTGTTCTGTCGGGGGGAAGAGTGTCAACCAACACGAAGCTGATACGCCAGACATTACGCCATTGTTCACAGCACTGGTGTAGCTTTGTCTTGTCGTAGACGCCGCGGATATTCCGGGATAGACAAAATACAGTGTTTAATTTTTTTAAATTTATTTCTTAAACAAGATGCTATATTCACAAATTCATAAGTCTTGTATTTGTGGTGATAAGCATCAATTGGTGAATTAGCGAACATCCGAAGAAGAAGCTGACATTTGTGTTCATATTCCTAAGCATAATAAATACATATTATTCATAGCACAGACACATTACTGAACATACTTTGATACCAGTCCAATTACTTGAATATTAAACGAGATATAAACCTGGTTTAAAACTATCCATATATTAGAGCGTTATCTATGCAGTCTCTACATACGTGAATGAATGCAAACTATTCAAACTACTCCAGCTTAATGTATTCTCATCAGACCTGCATTTAGTTAACGACATGGAACGCATCTGTATTAGTGGACAACCATACAATATCATTATCTATAAAAGGCCGTAATGAACTCCAGCTGTGATATATAAACTGTTACGTTATTCAAATACACCAACATTCAGAATTGGTTACATCAATGACTTGCTAAACTGTTTCACGCATTTCTATAATATGGGGTGGCTTGATCTACCCGATGCCCGTAAAGTAGGGAAGCAGTTAAGACCAGATAACAGGGTTCATTATAAGGTTGATGATCCCCAACAAGTGACGGATGACCAGTGTAATAGTCCATTTTTATTACCGGCCGGTACTTGTCATTGTACTGAAAGTTAATTTTATTTAGATAAATGACTGCGCTGGCCATTTTAGTTTAAAGGATGATCGCTCCATATTGGATTTCTCAATTCATCTCGACAATAATCTGTCGTGCCATAAACGTAAGATTCCGTACGGACATCACCCCTAGAGTGGGGGCAAAAAAAACCGTTCGGATTTCACTTGCACACAACAGGCGATGATGTGTCGCTTTCAAGGACGCTCGTTTGTGCTCCTATGTACAATAAACTATAAAAGGCTCAATTAAACTATGGTGTTTCAGACGGGATATCCACATTAACGTCAAGTCGCATTCTAACCTCCTCAAAGGAACGTACAGACCTGCGAAATTGCCCCTGCCAGACCGTGGCCCCAATCCCTCCCTTTATTTGGCCGGAGCGCGAGATATCTTGTCTTAAAAGCTGCACCCGGTTACCGCGAACATCAGAGTTATTTATTTGTTATTTGAGAGTTTAATGTATAGATTCGAACACGGAATACACGCAGAAGAAACAGAACGACTACATGAGCATCAATGTCCGAAAACAATACTGTGCAACGACAGATTCATTGTCAGAGGGGTATAACTACCACCGCAACGGTATTATATTAGATGGTATAAGATATATTATACGTAGTTTTAGTCTGCGAAACATCGAATGACAATTACAATCTAAAAAACCACTAAATTGGACAATGGGGGGGGGGGGG
>JAUTBT010004891.1:0-23562 GCA_032361225.1 Lepetodrilus schrolli | reverse complement strand
ACTTTGTAAAAGGCCCCCCCCCCCCTCCTCCCAAATCGATTTAGTTATGGAGTAAAATCAATGAAAAGATAATTAATAATGATACATGCAAATAACAGTACATTGTGGAAGAGAAACATGATATATTGGATATTCTAGGAAATATTTATCAATATGGTATAATCGGCATTCGCAATGCTTTAATGGAACCACGAGCTTTGATATTTGACGAAATAATGCTGTTGAACATGCCCTTTTACTGGATGGGACAACTGTTTAAATGTTAAATACTTTCACAGTAAGACTTTTATACCACAGTGAACTGTCAATAATAAAACCTCTATAACTCGTATCCTTTACAAGTTACATATTTCGCCAGAAGTCTTTTGTACAATACCGATACCATCGGATGACCACTTTGCAAATACATTAATACCATTATTTAAAAACAATTATATTTATGACTATTTACTTATAGTAACAGAAATTGAATTTTCGTGTTAGTAAATAAATGTGAATTATAAGTAGGTTCCCTTGCATACATTAGTATACGTGAAAAACTGTGCTATATTTCATATATCTCGATAGGTGCATTGGAATTAGATGTGGTTATTAAACCTAAAGATGTTACAGCAGAAAGATTTCGCAATGTGTGTGTATTAATTTTAGTATAAGAAGAGTTACTCGAAAATTAATCCTTATGGTTTACTAGTATGTGTAAGCACCTGAAATGTGCTAAAAGAATATAAAATGACTAACCATGCCTGAAATATAAAATGAAATTCCCGACCTGCCGCTTTTTGTGATGATCATCTCAGTGCCGAGGTCGTGGAATTTGTCCCAGAGTTCCTTGGTTTCCAGGCGACAGTGGACATGCTCTAGTTCCTTGCTTCCAGTAGAAGACATCCTGACTTTCTCTGGCCTTTCCTTCTTTACTTTAACCTCCGGTTTGGGGGCTTTCCCTTCATCGTCGGCTGGTTCTGCCAAACTACCTGCGTATTTAAATAATAAATAAATAATACATTTAGTTTTGTGTCATGCATTTAAATAAATTTATAAAACATTTAAAGTAACACGGTTATTGGCAGTACATACTAACATTGCTGGTATATAAATTCCTTGTTTGCTCTGAGGATTCATGCATCCTTGTATAAAATTATAAGGTATATTACATAAATTCATCAGATAAAGTGCAGCATATTTTCAAGCCAGTCTTTACTATGGTATGCGGTATTCAGTTAATTGATCATTACCAATACGGATTATAAAACTATGTTGTATGGTTCATATTGCAAGAATGTATACAGTATTTGGTATGAACAATATTTGTCATACTCTATACTATGTAGTATAAAACCATCTGTATTTAATTCTCCAGAGCTTTAGAATATGTGTGTCACTACACAATAAATGACTGGCTGTTACTTAATATTTCCATATTCATCTATATAGCTACGTCGAAATTAGACAAATAAATCAATCAAATGCACAACCCCGAAAGGTCTGAAAAGTATTGTTGTTCGAACACTAATATAGCAGAACATTGAACATTGAAACAATAGGGATAAACTGCGGATTCCTGAAAGTCCTGCCAGCTCTAAAATGGTTATGTATTACTTTTACGTTTGCGATTTCACGTATGAATTTGAGCATAGACATATGACAAGTTAACATTCATCCCATAATGCAAATACGAATTAAAATGAGTTGGGGGGGGGGGGAGATTATTATACTCCCAGCCGTTGAGAGTGGTGCACAGTTCGTTATTTGTACATTGAGTCAGTGATGTGCACGAAGAAAAAAGTATTAGCAGAAGAAATGGAAAATTACCATTACTTATCAGAATCAGAATTCATGGTGTGAGGTATGTGGTAAATGAGATAATACCAGCTTGTTTGAATAACTAAAAAGTAAATTATTGGTTCAATTTATCAACTATTAATGGTGCATACGAATATCATATCTAGATCTACAGACACCTATCGTAAGCATTTTCTTGTACATAAAGATTTTCAAATAAATACAATTTATCTCATATTACATATATATAACTTAATACAATTTGTAAACCAGAGCAAATATAGTTTAATATGGTTGTACTGTTCACAGAATTCTCTGCTGTTAGAAATCTGTAATACAGGTGTATGTTAGATGTGTGTGTGTGTGTGTGTGTGTGTGTGTGTGTGTTTGTTTGTTTGTTTATGTGTGTGTGTGTGTGTGTATTTATGTGTGTGTTATTTGAGTATGTATGTGTGAGTTTTTGTGTGTAGGAAGGGGATATGGATGTTTATTGTATTCCAGTAATCTGTACAGTTTACCTACGGAAAATATTAATTTCATGGATTTCCTGGCATGCCAATTAAATTGTTTATGTAAACTTTGCTATTCCAATTTAATACAAACCCCATGTTCACAATAATTAATATACTTGCTACTATACAATGATCTGTAAAAGGACGATTATGTTGCTATGATATTCCTCGTCCGATTATACCTACAAAATAATATATATAGATTTTGTAACTACGGAAAGGTTTTGTGTTTTGAATAAATATCGAATCATTCATATTTATATCTGACATGGTATTGCGTGTAACACACCATGACGAGCAACACATCATAAAACTACCAAACACATCTAACAATAACATACCAGACGTATTATTTTATCAGATCTTATCCCAACTGAACAAATGTTTTAAGGTAATAATTCGAATGTTTACTGAAACAATTAAGGCTTACGTGTGTGCATAATTGATGCATATTACGTCTTTTCAAGTTGCAAATGTGGCAGATGTGTCAATGTATACATCATTATCTAATATGTGAATAACAATTTCAAATTACTTTTGTGTTTATCAAGCTTAAAATAAAGTAGGCTATACAACATTATGAAGAAAACATTACTCAATAATTAAAACTGTGAGAACTACCGGTATCGAATATGTACCTGGTTATTTACATAACTGTCGAATTTTAGATTACGATTTGTAGACGTGTAACAATAATAGTTTAATATCAATCATCCATCTAATAATAAATGCTTCGTAATACCTTATACTGTAATTATATATTAAATTTACAGCTTAAATAAAAGAAAAAGACACGGAATAACTATAAATAAACTGACCTAGAGGGGAAATTGATGCCTTGTTTTCACCTTCCTTCTCTCCAACATCGGCTCGACCGGAACCGATAATAGCGTCGATGGAAAAAGCGGTGGCTTTGGATGATAACTGAGGTTTAACACTGGCAGGAGTCTGTACGTTTGTCGGGCACTCCATACTACCAGATGTCCGTTCCTTCTCGGACATACTCATGCCGTTTAAGAGTGTGTTCCTCTAGTCCAAATACTCTCATGAATTCGTAATACGATGAGACTTCTTGTAGCAGACGACACGATTTTCAATGAGCTATATCATTCGTCCTGTCAGGTATATTGAACTGTCTCATCGGGTAGGATAATGAAACTTCGGCCTAACTGCTATAGGTGCTAACAGAGGTACTCCCACCGGCATTCAAAATACACCAAGAAGCCTAAAATCTCACCATTAGTTGTATATCTGTAGTTGTCATTCCAGGAAAATACCGAGCCGTCGGTTCTTACAAGCCCCTCGCTGATTGGCCAATTCCGACAGCGCCCTCTCCAACCACAAACCAGTGGGGGGAGTGTCCGAAGCGAAACAGTCGTATTGGGTAGCTATTAATTGGGCAAGAGAATAGTGCTGTTTTCAACACTTAGCAAAGCTGTTACTACCCGGGAACGAATGCAAAAGAGAGAAAAGGAGAAGTGAATGAGGATTGCGGTTCTTGATTTCAACCAGACTAGTCCCATCACATACACTTGAGGGAGACACTCGCACACATCTGTTCTCAAAATTCAGTGCCTCCATCGCTCCTAACCTCTGCGACATCTACGCCGAAATGAAGACAAATTGATCTGCAAACAATAGCCATTGTAATGTAATTATGTCGATGTAATTTTCTGAAAGCCCAACGTTTTCTTCATGTCATTTCGCCGCCGAAAATAATTGATTACAAAAATTTTGTTAATTTGTTTCTAATATTTTGTAGTTATCAAGAATTCTACCAGTCATTGCATGAATCATTTATTTTCCCTAGTATAAAATAAAACAAAATAAAAAAGAATAAACATAGACTTATTATTTATTATTACACTTCGCCACAAATTTACGCATATTATTAATTTAATACAGTAATTCTCTGCTTCTTATTTGGAACTGTTGAACAATTAATAAATACACCTCTATACTTGAAATGTGAGATAAAAATTCTACCGTCAAGAGAATGAGTGAACGCGCGGCAGTAATATGAGACTAATACGCTAATCATTATCATTGTAGTGATATAAAACCTCGACGTATTGCGGAGGCATTTAATTAAATAAATTAATATATATAATGTTATCACGACATAGTCAATTATCATCACGTTTTTTGTTTATTTCTCAATTCCTATGATTATTAATTAATTATGGAGGCCATGACAATATAGGTGACAATTTTAATAGGATATATAACGTGTTAAATGTTATTGTGTCAACACAATAACAATAGTACTTTTATGCTAGTGGCATACCGGCAATACATTTAAAATACTGTCTTCTGTAATGATGATTTTCAGTTATAAATCTCATAGTAAAGTTACATCTTGCGAAGAGCGAATACAAATAATGTAGAAATACTTATAAGTATAAATATAATTATATAGTATTTGAAATGAGAAGAAGAGTATAATTGATTATGAGACTAACTTGGTCGCAGGGTAAATTATGTGCATATAGGTCCTACTGATAGGTATTATGTTTATATGAAGGGAGTCACCAAAACTCTTAATTGTCAATGCCATGGCATGCGTAGTCGGGTGACGCAAATTGTTATACACTCCAAATGAGACGGTCACCTAAATGTTGTCCTCCGTGGACAAAACAATGATTGTTTTCATATCATTCTATAAAATTCGACTCGTAAAGACAATTCGAGCCAGTTGGAACTATTACAATTCTGGGAAATTGTGTGTTACAATTCATGTCAGTCAGTTATTAAAATTGAGGGCACATTTTTATTACAGTTCATGTAAAATATTTTAGCTGTTACAATTCAGGGCAATCTTTATTACAATCCATGGAAAGAATTACAAATCGGATCGATTATTAGTATTAGAATTCATGGATCTACAACTGGCGACATAGCCGGACATACCTTACCTGTCATAAAGCATAAATATTTTAATAATAATAACAATAATAATAATAATATTACTGCTACTACTACTACTACTATTACTACTACTACTACTACTACTACTACTACTACTACTTCTACTACTACTACTACTACTACTACTTCTACTACTACTACTACTACTTCTACTACTACTACTACTGCTACTACTGCTGTTGCTACTACTACTACTACTATTACTACTATTACTACTACTACTATTACTACTACTATAACTACTACTTCTACTACTACTACTACTACTACTATTACTACTAAATTCATTGAATGTAAGCGTACTCAGGGCTTACATTATTAAGATGTACATGTATTTTAGCTGAAGTAGCTAGAAGTTAGCGAGTCCTTAATACTAACCATTGAAAATATTACAATTTGGAATGCGATAACTACGATACATATATAATGAAACAATTTGTGGGTTGAAATGAGAACAACGCATACATTTATTAATTTATAAAATTAAATATAAAATATTATGTTGTATTTAGTTAAGTTATGTTGAAATTACTTTTCATTAATCCAAACGACCTAATATTGGTACTTTTTTGCTAATACCATTTAAACATTCCTATAAAGTGTACTTAAGGTATTTCAACTGATGTGTGGTGCATATACCATATAGCCATTTTATTGATCTTTTAGTGAGATCTATGCATGCATCTAACGGAATTGGAACTGTATGATATGTCAGGTTCTCAGATGAATTGCTTCAGTCAAATTTACTCAATTGGAGTCATTCATACTCAATGCAGAGGTACCGCAATTGCCAACATCACAAGGTGACATCTTCCTACATCATCCATCCATACACAACCTAGGGTAAAATGTA
Source organism: Lepetodrilus schrolli (assembly GCA_032361225.1). Classification (NCBI taxonomy): domain Eukaryota; kingdom Metazoa; phylum Mollusca; class Gastropoda; order Lepetellida; family Lepetodrilidae; genus Lepetodrilus; species Lepetodrilus schrolli. The sequence continues at coordinate 17,490 of JAUTBT010004891.1, read as the reverse complement.
ACATATAATGTTCACAAACAGGTGTAAACTTATTTTACACGTCATTACTTGTATTATGCTGTATTACACATGCATCGTATTAATAATGTAGTGTTTACAATTGGATACAAATGCACAGATCAGGGGATATTTATGACACAACTATGGGACATGGCCTAGTTGCCTACAATTAGCAGTCATCGAAGAAATCAATACTTAATGAGATTTATCTTTGAATAGCAACATTATTACAGCCTTTCACACTAAAAAAAATAGTATACTTGTAGTTTTCATATTTTCACCCTAGAAGGGTAATAGTTTTAAAATGCGTGTCTGTGTCTTCAGTGGCACGAAACAGGTATGATTTGGGGATCTTACATTTTGTGATCATTAAGTTATACTTTTGGCAGACTGTAGATAATAAATGTACAGGTACACACACACACACACAAATATACTAGTATATACATGTAACATCTCGTAGCGTTAATCATCCATGTGTTGTAAGTTTATTATTTAATTTACTCTGATATAAGTTATATGATCGAGCTCATTGACGAATGAATGAATGATTGAATACTCTTTATAGATTTGTAGAAGTGCAGATAATATGCTATTATGTTAAATACTAGTATACGTTAAGTATATTTTATACGCTTACCGATGTGTAGGAGGTGTTTTACTGTCATTGATGTGTAGATAAGTGTTATACTCTCAATGATGTGTAGGTATATATTATACTCTTATTGATGTGTTTTATACTGTTATTAAGGTGTAGGTATTATATTTTCATTGATATGTAGGTATACATGCAACAGGCCTACTCAATGGTGTGCATATAGCTATGTAATGCTATAGGGCTTACGTTCATCGATGTGCAGGTATTATACGCGCATCGATGGTTCCGGTATATGGCGCAACCCGTGTTGTAAACCTATTACTATCCGTCGCTGTTGGAAAACATCTCTGTTTGGATATCATGTATGATGAGATGGTAAAATAAATGTTAACACTGCAGTGCTGACAATAACATCTTGAATTGTGTAATCCCTAGGGAGTTGAGAAGGTAACTTGAGTTAACCCGTCCATTAATCGGTATAACAACGTGCCCCCACCGCTGACAAGAAGCATAGAAACAGCTATGCTTGATAATCTTATTAAATCAATATTTCTTTATGGATCGGAGATACGGGGATTTGAAAATACTACTATTTTAGAACTTGTCCACTTAAAAATACTTGTAAATATATTTTGAATGTAAAACAGTCGACGCCTGATTTTATGGTGTATGGCGAACTGGGGAGATATCCGCTAGATGTGATAGTTACAGAATGGTTTCATACTGGGGAATACTTCTTAATGCAAATAATATGTTATGTCATGTCATTTACAATATCATGTATAATCTACAAATACCTAACAGAGACTCTAAGTTTGCTCTATTAAATAATGTAAAACAGATCCTACAGGATACTGGAATGTTGTATACACTGTATATGGGTATCTCAAAATGTGTCCAGCGTAAATGTTTTGATCAGCAATGTAAAATGTGTTCTTATGGATCAATTTAAACAGTCCTGGGACAGATCTGCCATTAATTCACCCAAAGGTGAATACTATGTAATGTATAAGCAATTACTTGTTAAAACCCGATATACTTTTATTACCGCCAAATTATTGTCATTGGACAACCAAACGAAGAACTTCTAACCATCGACTACCCATTAAAACGGGCCGGTAGCATAACATTGATAAAACAAACAGACTAGCTACTTATTGCAACAATGCTGTTTGCGATGATTACAGTTTTTATTGTTCTGTCCATCATTAAATGTACATAGAACTGCTACCCTAACAGAATACTTTTGTAAATATCCCAATATTTACAAATTTGTAAATATAATGAAATGTGATTATGGTCCGTTGTTACTTAAGCATTCCAAATATATCAAACTTGGTCTATGTATGATATAACTAGTATGTAATACTATATGTTCTATATATCACCATGTTCTATTCTGTTCTGTTCATCTATTATTGTTACATGAGATTTATTATTATTATTATTATTATTATTATTATTATTAGTAGTAGTAGTAGTAGTAGTAGTATCATTATCATTATCAGTATCATCATCGTTCATGAGACGGGTTTGGTGTTGTCAGAGAACAAACCCCTATTAAATATATAAATATTGCGCTTCCATCGCGGACTGTCTAGCACAAAACTAACACTGCCTTCCCTCTGACCAACATAAACCAATACGAAATAGATACCGGTCAAGTCGTGGTCATCACAGGTCACTCGCCCTGCAATACGTGAGTTTATTTCTGATGTACGTGTATAAATGCATGCGGAGTTCTATGTGCATGGTGTATGCATATTGATCTTTTGGTCATACATGTACACTACTATACATGTACACTACACTATACACATAGAGGATCTAACATGAGTGGTCATATAATACTGAATTTATTAAACGAGTTGGCAAAACTGATATTAGGCGAGACTTTGCTGAGCAGAATATATTTTTTTGCCAACAAGTTTAATAATTTCAGTAATGTATGAACACGAATGTGAGATTCTATTTATCACCTCACCTAACTATAGAGACTATTGTTAATATCGATTTTCAGTCAGAAACACTATAGGCAAATGTCTTTGGAACTGGGTTAAAGTACGCTGACAAAATATAGTTCAAAGTAAATGTGTAAATATTAATAAATGTGTTTGCACATTTAATTAAAGAAATCTTATCTTTATATTCTGACAAATTAAATCCCAAGAAGCTCTAAAAGAGGTCCAAAAAGACTTTGATATCGCGTATGAATACAATTATAAAAATCTGTTGTGTTATTATATTTATAGCATGAATTTATTGCACTCCCAAACTCCTATGTTATATGATAAATACACATACATAATACTAACTGGTTGACTGTTAAAAATTACAAAACACGTAAGATGGCAGCAGTTGCATGCAAGAACGACACGTTTGTAATCTAAGCTGGGCAGATTGTGGAAGCAGCCTAGTGGTAAAACGGTTGATGAGTGCCTTACCACCGTGTATATTTGTTACCTGTGTCTCCTCACAGGTGCGCTCCCACCGTGTGATCAGATCAAAGGGCGGATAACCAGATCAAAGTGCCGATAACATCACGTGACACCGTGCCAGTCGCAGGTAGTATAAGGTACTGCCACACCTCAATGCTTATCCGAGGTGTTTCCATTATCAGATTTATTCGAGTATGAAATATTAATAACTATTATATAATATTTGTATTGCAGAGTATAATTTAAGCCAACTCTATATATTGGTATATTTAATATATTCATCTTGTATATACTTAAAAAAGAATGTCCCGTACGTTAATTTGGTTGGGTAGCAGGGCAGTGATATCTCCTTCACAAAATCGATACTATTTATGTTTTATTTCCATGTGGCACTCTAGATCTTTTGTTATTGTTGTTGTTGTTGTTGATCCTCTTATTCTACTTCTTCGTTTTCTTTTCTTCTTCGTTTTCTTCTTCTTCTCCTCCTTCTTCTTCTTCTTCTTCTTATTTCTTCTTCTTCGTCATCTTCTTCTTCTTCTTTTTCTTTTTCTTCTTCTTTTTATGATTTTCCCCTTCTTCTTCTTCATTTTCTTCTTCTTCTTCTCTTGTGTGTTTAGGGCAGGAGGAAACCTGCAACATCCGTAGTGCTGGATGTTGCAGTAAACCTGCGAGCACCAGCTGGTACTGACGGTGACATACCAAGGATTACGACGGTACAGACATAACGACATATAGCACGACATACGTAGTAATCAATTGAGCAAGTTATAAGAGTTACTTAATTGGTGTAACGGCTTAGTTTGAAAATGAAATTATTTCGAAGTATTTCACCAATATCAAAATTTCATGGTTACTTTACCAGTTAACCAAATAAAAATCATACCCGTTTTAATTATTTAAAAGAGGAGATTCATTCTCAAATGACCATACTTTAAATAATAAATGAAGTGGAGCATGAGGCCCCAGAAGATAAAAACCTATCAAAAAGATTATTATTGACATCTCTACATCGAAGTTGGAAGAGGCGAATTTGTAAAACCGTGACCTTAAATCCGAATCAAAACGATAACCAAAGCTTGTTAAATTGTATACAAGACGACACATACTTTATAGCGTTGTGCGGAATATACAGTGGAGGTGGCATCTATAACTTCTAATGTTACCTATTATTTGAACGCGAATACTGTACATAGCGTGTAGAGATACTATATTTAGCATGTAGATAAACTGTATGTAGCGTGTGGAATAGAGGTCCAAAACATTCATATTGTGTCATGTCTAAATATGTTCTCATTCATGCAATCTGTGAGGCGAATGGAATCTATCGATCTCTCTGTGGTTAGTGGATTATTACAATCTGAACAAACAGTATTGAATGAAGATACATTCCTTGTCTAATACCCTTTTCACGTCCGCCGTTCATAGCGAACTCTACACAGTACTGTGACTGTTTGTGGCTGGTTATCATTCGTCGTACTATATAGGCATATACACACAGCCACAATACCGCCGTGTAAGAATATCCACCTTCTGTCTACGATTGGAATGCACATATTTAGATTATCATTTTACGCTAGATATAATTACCTGAAGAATTTCATTATATACGATCCAAACTAACAAGTTCTATCCTCCTGATATCTGCCACTGGGCACAAAGAGACAGTGTATTTAGTCTGAGAGCTATCAGCGGAGACTCGCCAATTGTCTTGAAGGGAATAGCAATGTATTTGATGATCTGATAGCGAGAGACTGACAGACCAGGGGTTAGTCTGCACAAAGGGATATTTAATTCGCCACTTCTTCATATGCCGCGGGATGTTCGCTACTCACATGATACTGGCATAAGCCTTGGATCTTGGGTGTATTCCGCGGACATCGAATCCACTGCAAGTCTGGGATTGCGATCTGATTTGGACTTATAAATGTTTAAAATTAATTTGTGGAAGGGGACCCTCGGGCAAGAACAAAGCTCATGTATATGGATGGACAAATGTCTCATATCGCGAAGTAGACACCTCGCAAAGCATTTTAATGTACACTACTTATATTCAGTTGAAATAATAATGCACAATGCGTTGACTTTGACCTCGTATGTTTGCTTCGTTCCGTATTGTGAACTAATGGAATTCTTTTCGTTATTTAAAAAAAAAAAGAATGTTATCTTTGCGATTGTAATATCTTGTATTAAGTAATTCCAAGAACTGCACGTTTTACGACAGCCAAATAGGTGCCATCCTGAGTGTCAACAAACCCTATAATAACCACAATTGTAAAGTAAGTTACGAGCATAGGCGTCTTTCCTTGGGATGTTTATAATGCAAGTAATTTCTTGGATTAAGATTAACTAAATTTAGAATGTATAGTATTGAATTCGTCTACTATTGACAGGTAGGGGTCCAGTTTCCAGTCATATGGCGGCAGAATCGTGGCTGGACGTATCCACCAATCAACTAATACACACGAGAAGATGTTTAGACCTATAATCTTCCATCCCTCGACGTCTGTGCAGTGTATGCGGTGTTGGGGAACTTATCACCGTGGCGTAGGAATCTGGCAAGACGAGGATTATTTTCACCTCTGCTCGTGAGGAAAGTGGTGATTGGCGCCAAGTCTTCCCTTCCGCGTTATCCTACCCGCCTGCTAGCGAGACTACTTCCACTAAAAGTTGATGCAAGTCAACGTAAATAAGATCGCCATCATACACCCTCAGCAAGTGCATCAACGTTCAGCCCGTCTGCATTCTCCCAGACGCCAAGCGTCACATATCACGTGATATAAGAGCGCGTGACCGGATATCGTCTGCTGAATTACGTACCTTGAGAACACTTTCTAACCATCTGTAAATTTTCGCAGTATAGTATCAATTCCGAAAATTTAGAATATTGACGTTAGGTCTGTTTACATAGTCCCTCATACCGGCTTTAACAGGCTTTGATATTGTTTGGGCATACTTGACGTGGAATCAGAAGTGAAAGCCATTTAAGAATTAGGCGTGCGGCGTCCCGCCATCTCAATCAGTTAATGATGTTAGGCACATTTTGCCGCCGTGCACGCGCTAAAGTAAACGCGCGCCTTGTTTTATTTCTCGCCAAACTCCGAGGGTGAGAGTGTCTCCGATCTCATGTTGGATCACAGAGCGCTGTGATTCGGTTTACCGCGGGATTCACAGACGTGCTCGATTTGCTCAATGATCAGGCAAATCAGTTTTTAATAATTACCCCGCTCGGATGCTTAGCGAGCTGCTCACTTTGGTCTGCGAGCGTAAAGAGTTGTGCCGTATCAATGTGGTGACTCACCCACACTATTAAAGTACCACTGCCCACCCTTGGGACCACCCTCTACTGTCCCCACAAACACTTAAAACGATTTGATAGCAATTGGAGATAATCGGAGAATTAACGTTTTCAATATCTTTCATGCACTTGGTGATTTGAGGAAAGAATAATTCATTTAGTCGCTGATAAAAAGATGGAAATTAATGAATGGGGTTGCTTTTTCTATTCATGTTTATCGTTACTGACATCTCTTTCTAACTGAATACATGGAACAAATACAAGACAATGCACATTATTTAGAACTCAGATAATATCTGTGACTAGCACAAACATGTTACAATGCCATGTTTGATATTTCTAAGCCATCGAACTACAAATACAAGAATATTTGTAGTATATTTGTACGATTATCAAACAAGTTGAGACGTTGCACACTACAGTAGAAGGTACCATATTTGGGTGTTGAAGTAGTGATTTTGAGGGGAAATACAAAGGTATTGTTTTTAAGTCTCGCTTGTACATATCGCATGCAAATTAAAGCATGATCTTGCCTATGATTCAACCAGCTCCTTCTCATGCTCGCTTCCCTCCCCTTCTCCCCCTCTCGCTTGCCCTCTCTCTCTCTCTCTCTCTCTCTCTCTCTCTCTCTCTCTGGGTGCTTCTAACTTGAAACCTTCAGTAACTGAGCCATGCCTCCCCACGCTAACCGTGTATATAATAACTAACTTATTATAGAACATTCCATCCATTTCGCAAAGCAGCAAAATGCATTTGTAACACACACGTATGTTGTGATGAATGTAACCGGTAGCCCCTTTTGACAGGTAATAAAAGCTTATTGAAGCATACAGTTAGAAAAATACACTGTGTGCAAAAGAGGCATAAGAAATTGGTTATTATCCTAGTAGTGAAAGTCTAATACCCTGATAATAAGCTAATTGCGCTTGAGACTAGGCCACACATAAATAACTATTTCTCGTATTCTTCGGCATAAATGGCTTTTGGATGGCAGTGATTGTGATGGCCATTCAATCAACGTACAAAAACTAAGCTATATATTACCATACCTATCTACCCGCTCGGCCAGAAATGTAATTTTATAATCACCAAATTGTCGAGGAGTTGAACTAAAGACAGACATTATGGGTAATTGAAAGTTTGCGTGGTAGAGTTCGTCATCGTCTGAATCATATCATAGTCAGGCAATGAGGATCATCCATGCAGAATAATTTCAATGACGGAAAGAAATATGAATAGCTTCTGTGGAACAAAATCTGAACTTACATTGTATCTGCTGTGGAGTAGGGCTTGGAGGAACGGATCGAGCAAGGGTGGAATAAATGATTGAAAATCAAATGATGATTAAATTAATGAAACTTTGCCTACTAGAAAGATAATATTAACATTGATACATTATCTAAATCGTTTAATGCATCACTATTAATATGAATATATCCTTAAATAGACGGACGCAAAAATATGTTAAAAACGTTTTCATTACCAAATTACTGTATTATAAATTTTTATTTATTAAATACTGTACTATTATACCATATTCTACTTAATTAAAGTTTTAATTCTGGAGTATATTGTGTTGCATTTGCACGAGTTTTAGCGATGGTAAATCAAATGTCTTTCATTTGGGACATATAGTTTATATTCAATACGACATCGTGTCAATGTGTCTTCAAGGACATAATATTATGGACATACGCGATCAAATAGTTCCTCTACAGTGATCATATAAATGAACTACATGTATATTTAATTTAGAGGTGGAATTGTCTTTCAATCAATAATTGTATACCAAACTATTATACGAAATACACTCAGATAATTACAGCCTGTTTGTAAAATAATGTGCATCTATATTGAGGTACACTGTACACTTCATTATCCTTAAGGTTTAACAATAAACGGACGTTATTCACATTTCTGGAAGGTATCCCATATCGGCAATATCACGTTCCTTGTTGAAAACTTTCTTCTTCGGTAGAAGCGCGCGCTGCCCATTTTAAACGCACCCTGTCACTTTCTTCTCGTATGCTGTAATTTTGGGATAATTTCCATACGATGGAGGATATTACCAACACACAAGTCATCCTTGGCGCCACAGACGACCAGCAAGGCTTCAATTTCGTGATAATACCCGAGTATGGTATTTTTCACTGCAGTTAAATTACCACTTTGTCTTCGATCGACACAAAATGGAGGTTGCATATGAAACGGAATATGAGTGAATATGAAAACGTCTTCAAGTGCGCGACGAAACTCGGCGATGCTACCAATATACCAGGATGGAAGCATATCAAAATGTTCACGTAGAGTGATCGCACTTAATTATGCGCATCGTGGTACCTTGTAGGGATTTAGTAGAGACTAATGTGACACCCAAATGACACCTTGCATATCAAATATTGGGCTATTGGCAGTTGAATTGACGAATTGTCATATCAGCAGAGCCATGATGTTGACCATGTGTCATTGGTGTAGAGGTAGTGGTTGTTATGATGTAGTACTTAGGTGGTCATTACCATAGCTGTCACAGATCAACCCCGGCAATAGATACAACTTCTAGTAGTACACAATACTGAAAACTGTTCTGTTATCAAACTAAGTCACCGTTGGAGGGCTTTCAATAATAGGCCGAGAAGGGTTTCATTTGAAACCATGCAATTGTGTTTTGTTTCATCAACATTATACACCATTATTATATTGGGTGTTAATTTGATCTATAAGACTGTTTATAATATCTTTATTAAGATGCAGTCATTTACGAATGTGCATAACATTATACTAAGTTAATGTTCGAACACGCAGTTGATAAAGGGAAGCCATTGTGATATAGCCTAATATGTATAATAATACATTCATATTTAGGCAGTTGCATTTATAATACACGTTTCATACTGAAACAGGAGCTCAATTTAGATATTGTAAACTGACTTTCATTGCTTAGTTTGTCCTAAACTACCAGAAAATATAATGTCACAGTGAATTTTGTATTTATCGCATATAAGGTGCTCTTGAACCGTTATTCTTTGTGGACAGAAGGGATTTTATTCCGCAGTAAACCACCTGGCCTCGATTTCAAACTTGAGTTTGAGATTTTGCTCAGCTGAGATTTCGCCCATTGACTCAGTGCTGTAACTTGAGTAAAAACTCAAACCAAACTGAAATTACAGCACTGAGTCAATGAGAGAAATTCTCAAATTAAAGTTTGTTTCGAGAAATCGGTGCCAGATCCAAGCTATTTAGGAAATAGATGTAATATGTGATTACTATGTGTTTTAGACAGGCACCGAATCAATAATGTTGTTGTCGATATAATTTCTTCTTGATGTAAGTTAATTGCTTTACTGCGTTTCATATCTTAGTTGTGACGTTCATAAACTCTGTCTGTCTGCAATTCTGCAACTGCAGTTAACCAGTACTATACGCCTGTCTTTGATGCAAAGAAAATCAGGTGTCAGTTTATGACAAGAAGGCGTTCGCTTTAGTTTGATTCCACATAACGCAGTGATTACTACCTAAAGTGATTGCTATATCGTGTTTTTGCGCGTTTAGTTTGCGACTAAACATTTAGCAGTTACATGTTGATAATTTTAGATGTATACATTACTGGATAACCCGATAATTAATATAATTATTTAGTGTTTTATTAATATTTTACACCATTCTATATATTTATGCACATCTCTACGACGAAATATGCTTATAGGTATTTAATCAGTATGATAAGTTCTGTCCCTCGTTCAATTCTATGCGCTAACTAAACTGATCGCATTCAGTACCGAAAGAGTAGACGGAAGCCCAGTCTTAACGGCGAGCTGGCGGGAGTTGACGTAGATTCATGCGCGTTCTATTAAAGGGAGATCCTGTTTCTTTCTGCCAGTATCGGCGGAGAGGCCAGACCGGGCGAGTTATCGCATCAAATTGCTCCTTGTTTAGCAGCAAGATACTCGCTTCCTTGATTGACACATATTGGCCCTGTGTCGCTTGTCTGAGCCAATTACACTTGACTCAACAAAGACGTGAAATGTACATTCTGGCTGCGATAAGTAGAGAAGCAGAACAGAGGGAAGCGTAACTGATTGAAATGTTGATGCAAAGAAAATCAGGTGTCAGTTTATGACAAGAAGGCGTTCACTTTAGTTTGATTCCACATAACGCAGTGATTACTCGTGATTACTCGTGTTTAACTCATAAAGATCAACAGAAATAAAAGGTGTGAAATATTATATTAAAGCAAATGTCAAAGAGTTTGTCAACTTCGCAAAGGGCACGCTGTATTGAACCAGAAATATAATTATCGCTTTAATTAATCTCAGTTATTTTTCTATTTTATCAAAGTTACGAGTTGTCTTATCTGTACATCCATAATAACAATGACTGCTTTGATATAATTTGGGATAGATTTGAATTTGTAAAACAAACAAGTGATTTAGAGAACTAAGTAGGATAAGGGACACAATTTATGCTATTAAGATTAGGCCTACTACAATTGTGTCAAGTTTCTGATCATCTCAAAGATTCAAACTGGGTGACTGTTGTTTTACGCTTCGCCGCTGATTGGTGCAAGTAAGCAATAACCGATACCCGTTGGTATGAATTATGTGTTGTTCTCTATATACAAACCATTGATCAAACGTCATTGCTTGGCTTGAGATTAGTTATGTACTTATTCTGTATAACCTTCAACCTGTATAAAAATGTAATCCTCAGTAGGTAATATTAATGGAATAATGTAGACTAAGTAAACATTATATCGTAACAGATGTACGCCGTATGAACCGTGGACAATCAGGAATGAACTTCTGGAGTATTCTTCATAATTAATTATCTTACATTAATAACGATTCACGACAATGAATCTACACATCAGTTATATTTCTTCAAATTTAAAACTAATACTAGTATAATCATAGAATTAAAAGCGTACCCAACCTGAAAGATATTTGTTACCCTAGTGCTGCAACCTGGTTATATATATATATATATATATATATATATATAATTGAGAGGTCGGTTACATATTTATTTTTCGTAACTACACTATAATTATTGAACAAATCTTGATTCAAAACGAAAGGATAAAATGTTTTGTGCATATCGTATGATAATTAGACAATCCATAATCTCAGTGGGTGAAAGTAAATAATTTATATATGCATTATATTGATTGATATTATATTTATATGAAAGGGGCAGCTGAAATGGCCTTATTGTTCTGGATGAATCTTAGACTTTCTTACTTTCTCAAAGTGTATATTTTTAATAGTAGTTGGGTGAGAAGAAAGCGTGCCACAGACTAATAATACTATATGTACACTTATTTTATGTGAATTCAAACAAAACAGGCTAAAACCTATTGTGTTACCCATTATACTAGATAGACTAGGAATATATGTTCGCATCTACGGCATGTTTCTAGATAAAATGATTGAAATTACAAACAAGTATCGTCCAAAGGATCAGAAATAAGTATCGTCCAAACGGTCCGTAAAATATGAATGCCAAATGTCTGAACCAAACACCAATGCCAGTTGAGCGAAAACAGTAAATATCTCCGGCTATGCTATTTAGACCACCATGGAGTGGAAAAGATGCTACATTTCTCGTGTTTACCACTTATACCCCCACTTATCGTAATGCCACTGAGCATGTTTATTCGGAGACACTGTATCGCAGGAGCTATCTTAACCGCGTAGCCGCATTGTCATGGCTTTTGTTGCCAGACTGGATAAAATCCTCACAAACAGCCGCCCTCTGCTGGTAATGTAAGCAGTTATGATGAGGATCCAGTGGCGAGAGAAAACAAGCTGTAATGTGGCGAAGTTGGCCGATGTGATCCGAGTGCTGAATGACGAAGGTTCTCGACGTGGATCCATGTGTGCTTATCTCTTCTTGTGCAATTCAAACATGGATATATTCGCAATCAGCAGAGATCGGCATAACTCAGCACACGGCTGGTGCCACGAGGACGTGGCAATTGTCTACTAGCAGACCACGCCTAACAAGTGATTTTATCGTATTAGTAAATTTGGAAACGGTAATTTGTCATGACAATAATACTATTATTCTCACGGGAATTTCATCAGATCTCCTTTTGATAGGGTTTCAGCCGAGTATCTGATGTTTCAGAGAATGCAGAATGTTCTCGTGTATGTTTCAGTTACTGGAGAATATTCACCGTGTCTGCATGCTCGCAATACGTTATTGTAAGGCTAGAGCTTTAGCATGAAATAATCATTTTATAATACCTAGGATAGCACAGTTGAAGCGATTGATTGAATATAATTGCTATGTGCCCAGAAAACAATACATTGTAACGTGTCTACATCCTATTCGGAAAATAGTGGCGTATAAAGTGTTACTTTAAAAGTGAAGAACACACGTGACTTGAATTTCTAGTTCTCTTTAAATAGACAAACACCTAATAATGACAGAACAAAACGGAACCTTTACACTCGAGTTACAATTAATAGGCACACTCCCAAGACAATTAGGTTTAAATTCCTGCTGAATTGCTTAGCATTGTACAGCTGCTTACAATTAAATATACATTGTATCGACCGTCACAAGTATTATAAATATATTGGTCAAGCTTAACGTAGACTGCCGAAATCAACGAAGTTGGAAGGCGACCGGAAAAACAACTAACTAAATAAAGTAACGTAGAAGCTAAATGTAAAGTTTCGATTCGAAATTTGAATAATAATGACATTGAATACTGTAAAAGACATATTTCGCGGACGCAGATTTCGGGCAAATGCTATAATTGACATATTCGCGGAAATTAAATTACTGATAGTATCAAGGAAGGTATTTAGTTTGGGTCACCTACTAAGGCCGGGTTCACAAACTGGCGGTTTTTAGAATACCAGAAACAGAGTTATGAAACTAATCAGGATATATAATAATCCATACGAGATGTCATTGTCAGAAATTCTGCCAATTTTACTCCTTCAAATGTATATAAACAAAACGAATATGATTTTTGGAGGTATGCTGACATTGTACTAGACTATCCATAATCTCAGAGGGTTAAAGAAAATCAATAATATATAATTTATATTGATTGGTATTATATTTATATGAAAGGAGCCCCTGAAATTCTTTACCATCTGACACCTGCTCTCCAGTAATCTAGACGTGCTTAACTGCTCTAGGGGGAAATTTTGAATAGGAGGATTTTGGTGAGAACAGGGTGTGACACAGACTGACATTGTACATTTACATAACCGAGACTTTATTGTGAAACTATCACAAATATGTAAATCGAGTCAATACTTTCCCAAGAAAGCAGGTGAAGTATTCATGTAAAAATTTAATTACAATTTATCCAATTCATCTATTTGTCATTACATCGGATAATGTAAAATCTAAGATTCCGTGCTAGTTGCACATAATGTGGTAACATATCACTATCTGTTATGATCGGAGGTATACCTAGATTAAACATATCTTGATTCAATATTAGTAAAATAAATAACACATCGCTGACAACTGCATACTGAATATCGTATATGAGACATGACTGTTTTGCCTCGTTCTGAAATCAATACGGACGACACCTTGAGAACAGACAACACTGCCAGGGTACAGGGTATCAATATGGCCAAGATTTATGAATGAAAGGTGTCTATCCTATACTCGTCCCCAGTATCACGCTAGTCTCGAAGGGTATCGCTCAATTGCCGTCATTGTACTGTATGTAGTTCTATACCAGCTCTGTGTGAGGTAAGATCTCGGAATGGCGAGAGGTCACGAGAACTGACAAATTCTGCCAAGAGAAGCGATTATACTGGAACAAACAACTGAAAGTCCATCTGTGGATTAGTTGACCCTCGCCTAGCCACCTGGGCAGATTACCGCACGGTGTATACCCAACTCGGGTGTCCGCTTACGAACGATTTCGTCTGGGGTCAGTTCCGTTGTTTAGAAAGAGGTTCTCTCTGACAGAAAGCAAGCCAGCATACAACCGATCACCCTAACACAAACACATTGAGAACACAACACAAGTCTATCGTTTTGCCATTTGTCACATTTTCACAAAACAAGTTAGTTTCCATGTGCGTGCGTGCGTTCTGCATTCAGTGTTTAGTCCGGCCCATATATTGCGTGTATTCCGATAGTATACCTCATACTGTCGGTGTGTGATTATCTGTATATTGGAGGTTCAGATTTACGATTGACTGCGTATTTGTCATTGAGACATCTCGAATGTCAAAGAACAAAAGAAAAGCTAAATGTTGTCAAATCGGTTTCAACTCGCTGACAAGTATAAACGGCTGCGTTACACTCCCGCAAACTGTTCAATAGACTGCAAGTAAATGCGTTTTTCTTTGCGCTTTTGTCGTTCGCAATTATAAAGCAATAACTGTTTAATATAGTTAACAATCGTATGGTTGTGAATTACGTGTGAAGCGTTTCACACTTGCCAGGTGTTTTCAAAATCACTTACCACTCCTACCTTATTGGAACCATACACGTTACTGTCCGACTACTCACTTTTTATTTTATTTATCAGAGAAAATTATTTTGTTATCATTGAATCATTCATATCTTTCAGACAGAATTGTACTGCACAATCGTTGTGAAACACCTGTTTAACCAATGATACCAGTTTGATATACACATGTACAACGCGAAGCAAGGTAATAGTATGCTCAGATATATGTATACATCTAAGCAATTTCGTAGTAGGGAATGCCGTGCTTTTTTACTATCATTATCATTCCATTGCATTTTGTTCAGTTAGCTACTGTCCATATATTAATTTGATGTTTTAAAAGCTGTTTCAATACTCAGATAACACTCTTGGTAGATTTCCTAAACTTCCTAGTGATAATATTACATGCACCATTACTCTAGTATGTAAAAGTGATATTCTATCCACTCCCTTCTCCCCCCTCTCTCTCTAGCCCCTCCCTCCATCTCTCCCCCTCTCTCTCTCGTTCTCTCTCTCTCTCCCCTCTCTCTCTATCTCTCTCTTTCTCTCTATCTCTCTCTCCCTCTCTCTCTCTTTATCTCTCTCTCCCTCCCTCCATCCCCTCTCTCTCTCTCTCTCTCCCCCTCTCTCTCCTCTCTCTCTTCTCTCTCTCTTTCTCTCTATCTCTCTCTCCCTCTCTCTCTTTATCTCTCTCTCCCTCCATCCCTCTCTCTCTCTTCTCTCTCTCTCTCTCTCTCTCTCTCTCTCTCTCTCTCTCTCTGGTCACTAAAGTTCCCAGTATTTTAGCATGACACATTCTCTATGATTGCAGGCTTGGCGTAAGGTCGGGTAAGATCGCATACAGTGTGACAAACGCCCGACGATTGCAGCCCCGAAAAACAGTTATTTCATCAGGAACGGCAATTTTCGCTTGCGTGAACAGTAATATTGTTGGTTGTCGCAATGGGTAATTATACCCTGCCGACTACACGATGATCGGCTGAATGTATTTTAAGTATAACCCCATCCCCAAACAAAAAGGAACAAAAGACAGCTTGACGCGAAAACAATGTGTAAATTCGTCATCGTCTCAGATGAAACTGTTTTATATTTCTTCCACGAACAAGAGTCTTTACAAGACTCTGGCCTCCATCGAGTACTATGTCGATACATCATCCAAGAAAGACCGTTAATTGAGGCGTGCAATCCCGACGACAATTGTTTACTATTGTTTTATTCGAGCCGTCACGAACAATCAAAATGACGGTGAATTTTAGCGCATTTAACGAATAAGTGGACATAGGAGTTGGTCTAGTGATTATTGCTTGGCTAGTTCTCTTTTCGGAAGCTACACTCCCTACCACAGACTCCCGGCTTTCTAATGACTCCGATTGGGCATGTGGCCGTAATTCGAACATTATGGCGTTTGATGTTTAGTGTTCATCCACAAATGTAATTACTGTTGGGGGTAACTTTACCAATCAGCTACTACCTTATTCCGCTAATAGGGATATAACCTGTTTAGTTTCTCTCCATAATCGGTGGTCTGT
This sequence comes from Lepetodrilus schrolli, assembly GCA_032361225.1. Lineage (NCBI taxonomy): Eukaryota > Metazoa > Mollusca > Gastropoda > Lepetellida > Lepetodrilidae > Lepetodrilus > Lepetodrilus schrolli. The sequence continues at coordinate 1,193 of JAUTBT010004891.1, read as the reverse complement.
CGTGGTGCATGCAAATCAAATTTATAAATTGATCATATTTGACTGGAGTGGTCTCAATACAGCCTCATTTTAAATATTTGCACATTGTTTGTTAATTTCCCGTGTGTATTACGACAAGAGCATTGAACGATGCGCCATTTCTGATAAATTAGGACGAAATACTCCGGGGAGAGTCGATGCCGATTATTGAATTATCGCGTTTAGTGCGATATTTTAGTAGCAGGTGTGATGCTTTCGATTTTGCAATAAAAGAAATATCCGGACCTTTTACCAGTTCCACAAATCAAATTATTCTTCTTTTTCTCTCGTGCTTGCCTCGTTGTTGGTCTGCGGAGGGATACAGTCTGACATACGGGTCGTAAAGGTCAGAGAGGTCAGTTATTTGCATTAGGAGGTGCGGAGGCAAGGTTTCCCCAGTGGGATGGCGAGCGCTGCTTGTCGTTACGTGTAACAGATAGTGAGATGATTGACCATGCTAAAAACAAACTCGTTATCTTCATCAGAATTTATAAAGAAATCGCTTTGACAGGCGTGTGAAAAATATAAATGGAGAGGATTACCGATCAGTTGAGCAGTCATTGAGGGGTCAGGTTCTGAGCTCCCGAAGGACACAGTTATGGAATGGTAGCTGACAAAATACAGAGATAAACAAATCGACTAATGGCCGTTCCGAACGTGTAAAATATTAAAACCTAATTACTATGTTATCACATTCATTCGGAAAATGATTTTCGATTAGGGAGTTGCCTTACTACCAGAGGCGATCGTATTTCCGAATACGAGAGGAACAAATGGACCATAAAAGTAAATTGTAACAGCTCAGGCCCAATCACCGTTATTGTTTCATTGCTTGCCTACGTTCCCCCCTGATCTTATTGCTGATTATCATAAATGGGCGAATAATTTGTTGTAGAGGCGACAATAAATGCATGCTGTTTTTTATATAATATTTATTCAGAATAATTCGATATTGTATGTTCCTAGTAACATTTTAGAATGGAATGGAACTAAAAATAAATATATTATCACTGAAATATAGCTTACCTTTACAGATTATCTTTTCATGGTGCTATAGATATCCATTGCACTACCATACCCCTTGTAAGTTGCCTCTCTCTCTCTCTCTCACACACACACACACACACACACACACACACACACACACACATATATATATATATATATATATATAT
>JAUTBT010004880.1:0-26971 GCA_032361225.1 Lepetodrilus schrolli | reverse complement strand
CGTTTTTCAGGTGATTTGATAAGAGTTTAGTCGAGTAAAACATAACATTTATTTGGTTGTGGCTTACATTCTGATGTGCTGTAGTGGGTGTATTTCAATGAGTGAATCAATTACGTTTTTATGGACATCTGTTATCAATGAAAACGTGCATTAACATTTCCAATGCCCATCAGTCATGCTTTCATATAATCAATATAAAAATAAACTCAATGTTACTTCAAAAGCCATTGATAGTGAGGCCCACCAATGGCATTGATGTAATAATATAGTATACACTTGACATCTTTGCTCACTACCAGTTTTACTGTCCATAGAATACTGTAAAGAGCCAGATATTATCTATCAATACCAAATGCAAGCAGTAGAAACCTAATTTCTCATACTAGTCGTATTTGTCAACACCGTAGTCACATGATATAATAGTTCTGTTATGTAAACATGTATATCATAATCTCGGTTGAACTGAACGTTGTAAGGGACGAAATCTGGTAATACCCATTGACTGATCACTACTGTTACCTAGGTTGCGAATAACGTTTTTCATCACCTTCATAGTTTGACTTTTAGTGAAAATGCCCACATTTTGCAAACTCTTAGAACCTTCTGTGATAATAGTTACAATATTGGAACTTTACATAGCATGATTATGTTGTTACATTATTTTTGTAAATTGTACACAGCAAGCTGCATGAAACTTGCCGATTGATAATTACGTATCATGTCACTTTATTCTTCCAATTTTTCCAATTGACTATGTTCTGTATTGTTTAGCTGGATGTAAGAAGTTTCCATTTCCGCAGAACAATGACAATGTTACTAGAGTCAGGAAGTTGCTATACATGCACAGGTGTAATGTCTCTTGTAGCATTACGAATGTGTTAGCATTAAATGGAATTGATGGTGTTGATCAACGTGTTTCGACGTTCTGGGGCTCTGTATCCGTGTTAGTTGGAAGCGCTTGAGTGCGTGGACATGATAACAGGTTGTTATCATTGACGTACTTCGTCATATCCAGGTATCTGTAAAGTAAAAAGTATAATAAAATTAAGGCATTTTTCATTTGAAGTCAAACCCCAACCAAAATTCATCTAACCACTGAATTGTAACTAAACATCGCCATCGCATTGAGTCAAATTCACTGCAATACTATTATTATACAATTAATGTATAGAACTGAACATGTTCTCTACATTTTAACTAAAACAGAAACTTTTTTTTTGCGATGCTATTTACAACTATTAGTATTCATTGGAACTGAACAGCATCGCATAGAATTCAAGTATCCGTTTGTTAATAATGTACAAGTGCACTGGAAATCGATTTGTTTGCTATGTTCAAAAGCAAGGAAGCATAACATACCGGAAAATACAACTCAATAAAGCAAAATGCACTACATATTCACGTCTTATAACGAGTCAGTTTCAGCGATTACATGCATCAAAAATACACTATTTAAATTGATGCACACTGTGTACGTTTAGATGCATAGACGAGTATAATGTCACTGAATTATCTAAATATAAAAAGTATACTTTAATGTGTTTCTTGATTTTTCAATAACAAAACGTTCTTGGTGAGCATGATTTAAAATAGAGTACGACCATTTTAGACTGTGTAGTAGCATGTCCAAATTATCGATTACCCTATATGAATCGTTATTAACCACATATTGCATTATGTACCTAGAATGTCTATACCAACATTGATATGTGTTGTATCATGTTTCTGATAGAATAAAATCAAGAAAGAAATAATAATGTTATTGATCTACACTAACAAACATTGAATTTAATATACAATTCACAAAGTTGACGACTCACTGTTCTCCAACAATCATTTGTGTGATTCCCCCGGCGAATCGGGAAGGGGACGAGTCGTCTTGGTGGCCTCCTATCGTGACGACGTAAGGTCCTTTCTCCCATTCATTAGCAAACCACCACCCTCCTCCTCCATAACTTATGGACGCCTGTTGGTCCAAGTAGTCCACGGTTAACGCACTACTGTAGACAAAAATAAACCTTTTAGTTGAATATTCATTTGGATTAATACAAAATCGTACAGGGAAGATAAGGTTGTAATCATGATATTATATTAAAGGTATGTAGTTACGGTAAGTTGACATATTTCATGGTCAAATGTATTTTTACCTGAAAGTGTACATTCGATTTGTCTACACAAGTATACTGGGCATCAAGCTACCTTTTCCGCAGGTCCATTTTTATTTTTTTATTTTATTTGTTATTTCCATGTATTACAAATCGCGAAAGTTGATGCCATAATCATAATAAATATCCGAAGAACGTCAGTTTTGGATTTTACTGAGGTTTATTTTACCTGTCAGTATCTGTTACTTTGATGACAACAAACATGCTGGTGTCATCTGGTGGATATTTGAGCTTCCCATTATACTTTGCCACTGCTTCCTCGATCTCTATGCCTTCTTTGGTCAGCATGATGGTTGCATCGAATTTCTGAAATTGAAATTTTAATTTTCAAAACATGTTGATGCATTCCAACTGTTGATGCATTCCAACGCATAGACTTAACTTATCTGTGCAGTGTAATGTTCGATCCATATAAAATTCGCAATGAAAAGGAAGAAAAGGAAAAACTAAGAACATAAAACTTTGTTTTATGATAGGGTTGTCTACTCACATCCTTTTTAACATAATTAAGAACCGGCCCATCACTGTCTCGAGTTGCCATGATAACAATCGTCTGCGCGTCGTCTGTTTTTCCATAGGAAATTGGCGTGCTACCATTTTGGAACTGCACGCAGCTCAACCAAGGCTGTGAAAGTAAACGGGCAATCGGTATATACCACAGTATATGTGTGTATACTAGAATATTTTACAAGACGTATGGCAGACAATCCACATTTTAACCGGATGTAATACTATATCTCAGATTTGACAAATGCTATTCGTGTCTTCTTGAAAGAGTTAGTTACTTATATGAACTTCTAAATTGCAGGTTAACAGGCATTCAAAAATGTATGTCACATCTAGTATTGAGCAAAGCAAGAAGTCGTGTTGCATCAGACTTTATATTTTGCATGAATACCGGAAATACGGAGCTTGTAATTATATGTAACATATACAGAATATGCCTCCGAAAGTTTGAAATTCTGAATAAGAAGTGTTACACAACTTTATTTTCAACTATTATGAATCCCTTTCTCACAACCATACAGCTGATGAGCGTTCACTTGTATAACTCCTCATACATATTGAGTAATTAATGCTAATTACATTAAGTAATTCATGCTAATTGATGGACTCACTTTGTCGTTGGTGCAACTACCGAGGTGTACACCTTCCGTATTCTCCACCTCGGCCATGGTCAACACATTATTATTTATCTGTAGACTCCTCATACACCCAATTAGTGGCCTGAAGATATAAATAAATAGCAATCATAGAACACGAGTCCATTTACTATTAAGTATATGCATTAAAACAGTAAATAATTATTGTGATCGTGGATAAACAATCGGGTAGAGTTCATGGATTATTTTGTTTTATAAGATTATCGTTGCACTTTATTGTCCTTGAAGCAATACAACAGATAAGCAGTCACTATGTAATCTTCCTCTTAAGTACAATAGTGAAGGTTAACTCATTGCATTTTCTTCCTGGTATAACCTGGCAAGCCATTTTATGAGCTAATAATCTTCATGGCGGTTCTACTACTAAATCACTAGCATGTTTGTGTGTATCGACTGCTGTAAACAGGCAGGCACGACAAACAAGCACCCTTTCATTTTAAGAAATTAACAAATATTTTAAGCACGCTTCTAGGCCTAAGAAACATTATCTAACAACAAAATATATTAAAATGTCCTTTCTGAGATACGTTTGTATCTAACACACACCTGAATTTGTCTCCCATGCCGTTCCTGTGTTCACGTAGCACACCCCCGACGAGTATCCCATTGGCTGGACTGTGGATCATCTCGGGACGAGTCGGCTCAATGGAGAACAGCCCGTCTTTGCCATCGATTTCTGGGTACGTTGTACTGCCACGGTACACGATCTGTACAAGATGAGCGAGATCAAATTCAGCAGTGCATCGGCATGAGTCGAAAAGATCAAGTTCAGTAGAGTATTGATATTAGTCGATAGTGTATGTTTGCTCTACCGAATACCAGGAAACTTGCGTGGTGCGGTACTTTCGTGGTTCAAGTCCTAAACGAAGTTTCAGGGATAGTTGTTTTCGAGGACGGTTTGTTTCACTAAGATAAAATATGCCAGTTTACATGCTTTAGAAATTGTACATGGTTCTACATGAATGCAATTCCTTCAGCTATGTATAAAATGCATTAACCATGTTAAAGTCCAGGATTGAAGAATAAAGTTATACAGCAATTAAAATACGAATCAGTTAAAATGTAATTCCATTAAGGTAAGGACATAAAAGTATGCGCAAACTGTAAGACTAAATAAACTAGTCTGAACATATTTCATTACATTCATAGTTTTAAATCATGACTCGCTATTTGCCAGCCGGACTTTGCCCCCAAGTCCGGATATTGAAAGCTTTAAACATTATACGGCATATAAAGCATGGCTGAGGGCATATACAGCCCAGTGAAGGTGGAAGAATTTGGAACTACTTTCAATAAAGATATTTGTAAATATATTTGCCTCGTGTGGGACTCTAATCCACGGCATCACTAGAAATTATCCATGGACGCTACCGATTGCGCTATCAAGGCTAAGGGAAAACCTTGATAATTTTTGTAGTAAACAATGGGAATAATTATTTGAAATTAGAAACGCAAATGCTTCGTTGTGTATTTCCACATTAGTTGTCGTAATTGTTGATTATAGTGATAACCATGATAACTGGTGCAGATTGTTTTGATGCATGCACTCTTAGCAGTTCCTGTATCATAAAGCATAAACATAAATGAAGTTTGTGATGGCTAGTGTAATTTGTTCTGAATGTACACATATACACGGACAACAGGTGAAAATGCAAGCGTTAATATCCATACAGGTACAGAAAAAAACGTGCAGTCTGCTGTATCGGTGTTCAAGCCATTTATAGCCTTTCAGGATCTCTCAGGTTGCGTAAATTGACAATATAGTTCCTCACTTTTGTAACAATTTCTCTCATAAAAGTAGCATTATAGAACTTCATTTTGAAGCCATGATTTAAAACAGTTAATACCCTCAGAGCCTGGTCTCTCATCGTCGCCAGGCTCGGCTACTATCCGAGGCTCGGCTACTATCCGAGCCTGTCGACGATGAGAGAAAGTCTCCTCGTGCATTAACTATATATTCATCGTGAAAATATAGGCGGGGCTGCGTTCAGTGGACAATACATATGCATACGTATTCTATGTAGTACTACGCGAGCCGTTCGGTGAGAAATACGTATGCGTATGTATGCATACATTTCAATACGGGTTTTGACCCATAGCGTTTTGTATGAAAACCCAAAGCATGAAGTGAATGGACTGGACGCATGCGCAAACCGATTTCCTCCTATTGTCCTACTAACCCGTTCAGCGAACTACTAGATGCAGAGAAAAGTATTGTATTGCAGTGTATTGTATTGTATGTATTGTCGGCTGAACGCAGCTCAGGTTACCTTTAGAGTATGAAATTGGCCATCGTTATATCTACTGTTTTGACTTCGCAAAACAACAGCCTCGGTGCTAGTGGTTGTTTCTACGACGAGTGTCCCGTTCAGCAACTGCGCTCGTAATTGAAATCCCTAAATGGAAATATAAATTTACAGATATTTTAGATGAAAGTATACTAAAAAACATTAGAAATTAGCCACGTAATAATAATAATGACATACAGTCGATATGTTCAAATCGCTTACACACGAGAAAGAGAAACAAAGCTTAGACATATCGGAGGAAAAGAAAAGTCTTGAGTTGCGTTTTAAAGATAGGAAGGGAAGGGGCAAATATGAGTTCAAGAGGAAGATAGTTGCAGTAGGAAGGTATCAGAGAATGTGAAAGTTCTACAGTCAAATAATTTCGTTTTCCGTGATTTTATTTCTCAGCATACATTACAGCCAGGTATGTTTGTGGAACTTTAAAGGCTATAAACTAAACCGGTATGATTATAGTAACTCAAGTACATTTCAGTTATATTAGGAAAAAAAAGTATGGTACAAATAGCATGACACATGCAAACAAAATGAATACATCGGTTCAATACGATTTTAAAAAAAAAACGTACTCACCCTTTTAACAACAGTTATAAGAAAGGCGTCCAATTGCCTGGTGCGGAACTCGAAGGACACTGATGCTATGCGATATCTCAGCTGCTTTATATCCACTGGATACTGCATGTATCCGTTGCCTTCGAACACCATAGAGGGAGAATCGGAAAATGGCGAACTGAGAAGTGGACAAAAGAAAAAGAAAAAACGGAAAGGTCAAAGGTTGAAACTTCCGCTTCCTCGCGACCCTACCTCAGTGACTGCTCCTCCTACGGTGTATGTAAGGAGACACTGAACCTACGTACGGAATATGGTGCTCCGTAATTAATCTTGATGCACTCCAAAAACAATTAAATGTAGTGACATATCTTAAATGATAAATACAAGAATTGGTGTAGTATCTCTCTCTCCACTACACATCTCTCTCAAGCCATTGCGACTGCTGATGTCATTGCCTCTCTCTCTCTCTCTCTCCCTAACTCCCTCCCTCCCCCCTCTCTCTCTCTCTCTCTCTTCTCTCTCTCTCATTACCAATGTGACGTGCATGGACTCGGTAGGCCACCATCGCTGGTCTTCTGTAGTAGTCCTACAGACATCCCATTGATCCTAAATCCGCCCATGCATCCCTTCCAGACATCAGAACTTAGAGACATCTGAAATGTAATCTTTTGTCAACAGACACAAAATGGTGACCGATAGCTGTGGCCAGTTTCAGACGGTTTAGTAATACTATTGTAGGGGCTGCTTTCATAACAGTATTGTATCCTTAGTTCTATTCGACAACACCTACTTCAAAATGATATCACAGCAATATCGAGACTTGTTGAAACTTTCCTCTCATCTTTTATGTCTCATCCGAGGTGGTTTAGATTATTTGATTACTAGGAAAACAATGTAAATTGTACGTTGAATAAATAAATACAAAATAACAAAATAAATACATACGGTATAAAATTTAAAACTGTCAGATCAACTACAATTGGCCTTCGGTGTACCATCCTCTGAAACTATGGCGGATTTCCGCGTCACATCAGTGGTGGATGTATAGAGGCAATGGTCATGGTTTAGGGGATGGCACTGTGTACGTGTATTGCATAATTACAGGAAGTGTGTCAGGTGCCCCTCCAATATAGGCTGTCATAGGGTGGGGTTGACTGTACGGCATCTCAAATATCTTTTCCAGATTCGGGGCATCAGCCTCTCCTTCCGGTTGAACAGATAGCGACACCTTGCGGCCATACCTAAAGAATAACGCTGTGATAATAACTAAAAGAAAATGTATTCATGGATTGATGGATCCAGCTCTGGGTATTGTGGATATTGAAATTAGTAGAATCACAAAATGCATACAAACTGAATAACAAGTTCCTAATAATATAGGTTACACGTATGACATACTTTTACACATTTTAAGAAGTACTAGAATAACGAAATGCATTCAAACTGAATACCAATATTGTTCATATACTTTCAAGATATTCGTGTATGTGATGGCGAAGGTTCAGGCTTTGGGAGAAAATGGTTTCACATTAAAATAATAGTTCATGATGTAATGTACCTTTGATAACGTATGTTGAACCATTTGCCATTCTCAAGTGCAGTACTGCTTTTAACTTCACCGATGTTGGATCCTTTCTTGTCGTATATTGTCATCTTCAGTGTACTGTCGATCATACTAAAACTCACCGAATCCTGCAAATAGATGTGTTATACACGTTAGTTGTCATAGATGCACGATGCGTAGAGTTGTTTGAGCACCATTTTGAGAACCTGGTGAATGCTAGTTTTAGAGTACTGTTGGAACCGTATTAACTGCATCATGAATATGTCTGAGGGACGGATCAAACTATATAGTGAGAATTGAGAATACGACCTTCATGTGTACATATGGGGAATACGACATACCCGGTACACGTGTACCTGTACCTGTACCCATTACTAATACAAAAACTATAACGACTTCTATGCAGCACATTTTAATAGTCATAACTGTTTTATACTTGTGAATCGTAAACTGTAAATACGTAATCATGTATCTAACGTAAGGAATGATAATATGATAGTACCGAGTTCTTTCCGGTTATGAGCAGAACGTTCCCGTCTGTAACTTCCGGTCTGATGCAGACGTCCACCGACGTGTGGAAAGACTGGGAGTCATTGGAGGCAGGGAGACGTATAGGGATATGGCCATCATTCTGCTTGTTGATACTCATCTGGAACCGTATAATACATCAATATTGTCGGCGTTGGAATAATATAATCACGACATTGGTAATAAAGTTATGAGAAAAAATAATAAACACTCCTAAAATACTAATAATATTCTGACTTTTGGAGAGAAAAAAATACATTGCTAATATGTATTAAGGAAGATACGCGCTCTCAAAATGTATCATTGGTAACATTATTAGATGAATATGTTAACTGCAAGAAGCATGGACGCCGTTTGTGACTATAGATCTTCTATTTGCAGATAGTGGCTCATGTGCAGATCGGAAGAAGGTTTGAAACAAACTAGTATAAACCATTAAGACAGTTATATGCTATTGATTATGACCAAGAACAGAATAATACTCTTACCAATATTTCTATATAATATATAGCATACCCGTGAGCTAGTGTGTACCTGTATTGAAGCCAGAACAAGTCTTGCTTTTTCCACTTGTGAACGTAGATCAGATATGTTCTGTTTGATCATGTGAACACGTTGTTCGATCCTAGATGGCAACGTCTGAGCCATCTGGGTCAACGTCACCAATAAACGAACTTTTTCTTTAGCTTTATTTGCTGAAAAGATGGATATCATAAGTGATTGGTGTGGTCTGCCATTAGGATCTAGCAGTCATTGTGCGAAATAATTCCTAATTTATTTTTTAAGTCTTTTGAACATGTATATAACATGTATATAACTGAAAACCAATTAGTAAAAATCTAATGCTTTAAACACATTTTATGGAATATATCTTCATTCATTGAATACTGCAAACTGCAATGCCAAAGGATTTATTTTTCATTTTAATTTATTTTAAATCAGTTAGTCTGATAACCACCTACTTGCTTCAATAGTAGCCGCAATGTTCTGAGGACTCTTTTTACTAGTTTCACCACCGCTCTTGCTCTTGTCCTTGGCCTTTGACCCGGCATCCCCTTTTACCTCTGCCGCTATCTGTTGAACTTTACGTACGGCTTCGGCCGTTTTACTTCGAGTAACTTTTGAAATTAATTGCACTTCTTCAGCGACCTTCTTAATACGTTCAGAGATCATTTTAATGTTAGAGCGTTCATTCGACCAATCAGTTAGAAAATGTTTGGCATCATTGACGAATCGGTCAGCATAGTTGACATTGCTTTTCGCTCGATTCCAACGTTTTGAAAATTCTGAAAATGAGATAGCCAGCATGATTACAACAAGTATTATTTAAATAATTTGCGTTACATATTACAATATTTTTTAAAAACTATAATAAAATATGCATTTAATACTCATGAACATTTTGAAGTGTGGAGCTATCAAACAAATTAATAATATACTTTTAGTATTTGTATTACTGTTACAGGTGGGTATATAGGCATTAATATTAAAACAATAGTAGATTTAAAACAGCGAACCTGTCGATTTATTTTTAGAATGTTGAGCCTGGATGAAAATTGTGTTTCCATTCTGGTTCAAGTGAAGTACGTGTGCCTTTAATTTCACTCCTGAAAGTATCAAATGCATGTATGTATTAAATCATCACTGACTGACTGCATTTGTAATTAACACATTCCTTTGATGCAAGACACAAAAAACAATGAACATTGTACAAGCAATTTCCCATTTCCTAGTTAACTACTGGTACATTGAGTTAAGAATACGTTTTATATATGTAAAAACAATAGCATATACAATATTCATGTCTTACCGAATCCTATCAACCTGTTTTTAGAGTGTTTATCCACTCTCAATTCCGTTTCAAAAACAAAGTCTGAGTCCCCTTCATTTTCAGTGATTGTTGATGTCACTTCCGATATATTTCCGCTCCCCTCTTCAATGTACTCTTCACAGTCGATAGGGGTCGCCCCGTCAATTTCCCCGGATCCGCTATCCAGCTCCTCACAGCGTTTCCTGAGCTCCTCGTTGTCGTTGATGGCAATGCGGATCCGGTCCAACAGGAAATTGATGTGCTGAAATTACAAATACAACCTGTGTTGTTATTTTACGTACTAATCTGTGGTCTCTTACAAGTACGAAACTGCGTAAACTCTAAGACTACGTAACATTAGCTCCAACTTCGTCCACAGACTATACGATTGGTAAGGTTGTAACTATAACTTTGGCTTAGAGTTATGCCTTTTTGTACATGATGGCCCATACGATAATATGACATATTAAAGTGACTCGAACACAAAATTCATATTGTGTAAACCTAAAGAATCCTACCCCACCACGTACAGTGATTGATTTCCTTCCAAATTACCTGTTATCGATAAATCAGCTCATTTCCCGGTATTCTATGGGGAAATGACTATCAACGAATGAGACAATTCGGTATACACAGGTCTGGATAAAATTATGGTAGCCGAATTAGAATCGTATTTAAAATGGTACCTGTATGCTTCCTTGCAGTTTTTTTGACAACAGGGCAGCTTGGGCTGTGTCTGTTCCAAGACCCCCACTGTGCGTGACGTCGTCAGCCAGTCTGATCAAAGGACTCAGCAGGCTGAAATATACTCAATAAAATTAATTAAGGGCCAGTAGCCATTTTGGACATACAACTGTAGCATTACATTATTTTAACAACGAAACATTTCAACCATGTACAGACTCCACTCTGCAGACGCGTTGGAAGAAGAGATGCACCAGATGCCTAGTTGATTTCCGAAATTAGGTAGAAAGCATTGTTGAGCATCAAAGGTGTCCATTAAATGGTCGCGCGGTATTCAGGCCCCGGTATTCAGTTGTTCAAAATAAATTATTATTCATTATGATATTAGTCTTGTGTCGTAACACAGTTGCTAGATATATTTTTCGTCAAAAACATTGGAAGCCATTTTTTTTTACGTTTTAAAAAAATAGTTTTTTGACAATGAGTACGTTGACAGCGTGACTTGGGTAATTTGTATGGTCCTGGGTTCGAATCCAACGGTTACAGAATATCTCCAATCAAAATAGTCCCAAATTCGCCCACTTCCACTGGGCATTATATACCGTTCATCGGGAATTAACCCAGGGAATGAAAGTTCAGCTAGCAAATACAGAGCATAATGTAATGTTATGTAACGGTATTGTAAGTATTTGCATATAAATATGCTATGTGTATAATGTAACTGTTTCAGACACATTTACAGACACATCAATCTATTTCCATCTGCAGTACACAGTAATCCATGTTTTATATTTGCAGATATTTGTTTTCCCCATACTGAAGATATCCAAATAAGACCTAATTATAACCATTAACCAAACATACAACTATAATGCAATGCCAATGTCAAATGATCCCTTTCAAAATCATTGAGTCAGTTCTGTCATCATGCCAATGACCACTCTAACTCAATCTATAGCAGTTTTCAAAGTCATTGGTAAATATACGTGGAGAAATAAACGAAATATTCCTACCTAGATAGTTTCCTAGCTTGAAGCTGAAGCTCCCTGGCATGGGCAGTTGATTGGTCAATGATTGGACGAAGTCTGGCCTTTTCTGAGGCACTGATACCGTCTGTGCTTGTTGTCAGTCTTCTTGGACGGCGTCCGTCTGTGATGGACACCGGCGCCAGGTCGTATGTGCTTCCTTGTCTGTGTCTCTTCCAGTCCTCGTAAGCTATTCTGTTGCCCTGGAGCAGAAGGTACAAAGTTAATATGGACAAGAAATGTGTGCACACATTAAAGCGGGTTAGTTAAATGAATAATATTAATGTGTAACGCTCACAAGAATAACCTCCAGAGATAACACAAAAGAAATTTAAGGACAACCCAAGGAGCTCCAAGGATGACCCAATAGCATCAAGGAAGCCCCAAAAAAGTCCAATGATAACCCCAAAGATATATGTTCAAATATATGTTCTAGTGCGCATCTACTTTTCGCCATACTTACTAATGAAGGTAAGAGATAGATGGAGTATATAGAAGAAGATAATACATACGAAGAATGCATACTGTATATTCAAAATGGAGCATACCCTCGACGTTTGCGCAGCTGTCTTCCAGAACTGTCTGGCGTCGTTGATAAGTCTGGTGGCCTCCCTCAGGTCCGATATTACTCGGACACTACCTATAGCCTGTCAACAGACGTTTGTTCTTCATGGTAAATGACACATATAAACAATCAGCTGGCAATTAGTATATTTGCAGTATATTTTATTTAATAGTTGTAAATAAGACTACTTCAAAACGTTAATATTTCAATATTTAATAGTGCAAGTATTCATGTTGTTATTATTATTATAATAAAAATTATTATTATTAATATTATTGCTGTTGTTGTTGAAGCGTCTTCTTCATATTATTATTAGTAGTAGATCTAGTAGTATTTCCATTATTATTATTATTATCATCATCATTTTTTTAAATATTGTTATTTTAGTTTGAAATTGATCATGTTAATAATTGTAAAATTGACATTCACTCAGAAACTTTTGCTTCATTCGAGATAACCTTTACCATAGTTGAGAATGTTTTACAATGGCATGTGCCAAAACAGAAGAACGAGGACTTAGCACCGATAATATAATTACACATTGAGACATTTTTTTTTTTAATTTTAAACTAGCAGATGTCCAAATATCTGAGCGTCAGTTTCGGATCTGATTTAATGAGAATAACTCAGTACTTTGACCTGCATACGAGATTAGTTAATTATTTTAAAGCAACTCCAGCTCACCGATGATCTGCTCATTCTTTGAACCACCAGTGAAGTATCATACTCAGCTTGGAGTTTCCAGACTGTCACGTTTATATGTCGCATCAGGTCCGTCAGTGCCCGTCTGTTTTTGTATTGGTCAAGTTTATCCCCCAGCTCCTGTATGTGGCCCGCCTGTCGTTCACACTCACTAAAATAATTAATATTGCTTCTTAGTATACATGAATATTACAAGAACCAGTCTGCGAGGTTACAAAACCTTCTTAGTACGATTTCATAATCTCTGGTCAAAGAGTTGCATATTTGTCCTCATATTCCTATAACATGATAGAAGGTACATAATAATCTTTATATTTTGTAACTTGTACAGGAAAATAGTATTTCATTTTTTCTGTAACCGTCTGGCATATAAAACATTATTTCATAATTGTTAATTTGTTTTCATGGCATATTCAGATTTCATGACATTTTCAAAAATACTTTCCAGGTTACCGGGTTTTCTTTTAAAATAATTTTATGCATTTCAATATAATCTTTAGTAGACTTCATTAACATACTCAAACATATGTTTAGCGTTGTCTCGTTGCACTCGTGCCAGGCTTGCTTCATTTCGGACCGATTTGAACTCGTCCTTGAATGAATTAAACCTTTGTTGTTCTGGAACCCTTGGTGTAGATGGTCGTGTTATGCGCCTCCTTCGAGCTCGTATGTATATATCCTTTACGAGTTGTGTCATGTCCACCACAACACCTGAAAACGAACATAATTGCACAATTTAAAGAAACAATAGTTTTTAAATATTCTTCAAAAGATTTGATAGCGATGGTTTTATAGCAAACATAGACTATAGAAAACGGATTTTTATACTGGCGCACATGAGGCTCTCATGCATGATAGTTTGTTTTTGAACTTGACAGCATAAAGAAAATTTAGTGGCTTGAATTATGTATAGGCTGACTAATTAACCTTGAATACCTCGATAATGTCCAACCTCGGAAATTTCAGGGTATACGGTAGTTAATACTCTATTAAAAATTGATTGCATTTAATTAATTAAAAAATCAAGTTATAGTTGAATAGATAAACTAGTTGAATTTAAAGTTGGATAACACAATAATGTCACATCCCTTGCACAGATTTCACGCCTTCAGCAATCTAGTAAATACACTGTAAAACAATTAATTCCATTACAATTCATTTTAAAGTCACGTTATAGTTGGATAACACCATTTACCGTAGTAGATACTTAGTCGTGAAAGACTGATATTTCTCAATCTGAGAACAGTGTTATCATCACTGCAGTGAAGAGAACACCTTCCGGTACTTCTGAACCCGCTGTGAACTACGATGCCGACTGCCACTTTAGTCAGTTCATCGTACAACTATCTCTCATCTCGTCACTCGTGGAAATATCCCCTTTCCCACGTCCCTCGATGAGAGATATATGCTACTTCACTAGACACATGAAATATCCTCTATAACGTCACTTCCTCGTCGTCTTCCTGCGCTCGTTAAATGGATGTCCATTATAAAGATCACTAAATCATGTTCACAATCTTAATAACTAGTGCATGTGTATTCTAAATGTCCTGCAACTATAACTCGTGTCAGTTATAGAACACCTGCAGCCTACCTATCAGAGCTGACATACAAGTATTATTCAGCTAGGAACCTACGTAACAAGTTGTAGCTTGTCACTCTTGTACCAAACCGGAGGTCTTTTGGACAAGGAGCTTTAAAATTAATTTCTGCCTCTGTGAAATCAGTTACCACTAAAGTTTCAACGATCTTCATCACTGTCTGCTTTAAAATCAGGCCTCAAAACCTATTAATACTAATTCACAAAGTACTACCAATACCAGTGATTTGCAGCTCTATGAGTACTCACTGTGAATGGATTTGAGGCATCTAATGGTTATACAATGGCACTGAAATTCCATAGAATAGATTACATTCCTCACCATATGCGATGTCGTTGGCTTTAGCTATGTCAGTTAGCTGTTCTCTGACGCCCAGCATTATGGTATACCGAGTAACGTTGAAGGCGTGGTCGTGCTTATTGTGTACCTGAAAGCAAAAAGAAATGAACTAACGTGAAGAAACTGGCTAAAATCTTATATTGTACTCTCATACTCTCCTGACATTGGCGATCCGCTTCTTGCCATACCAAGAAGTGGAGAAGTTCACCACCATCAGAAAACATGGATAATTGAAGCAGTGATGTTGATAATAATAATATTATTAATAAACTAGCAAATTTGTTCATCTTAGACAATCAATTTTATAACTGAGTATACTACTAATATTTTATTTATTTATTTATTTTTAAATTTGGGTTGAGCCATTTCAAGATTCAATCACTCATATCATGGTTTGTAAATTTAGGGTAGGAGGAAACATGTATCATCCGTAGAACTGAATGTTGCAGTAAACCTGCGAGCACCGGTTGGTATAGCTAGAGATTCATCTATCCCTCCCTGCTAAACGTCGTGTTGTTCCGTTTTACTATCGGACATTCGATTCTGGCCATACCCGTCGGGTATCTGGTATTGCCAAAATCAAATGTCCGCTAGTAAAAGTGGTCAACACGACGTTTAGCTAGCTGAACTACTCCGTACCACGCTGGGTGCGGACGAAAAAAGGCCCATAGCATTAAGACATTCTCGAGCCGATTACATGGAAGGATACGTTGATCTATTAGCATGATGCGTGTTTTTTAACTAATAAATCATCCAAGAACACATTACTATATAAGCGAAGCGATTACGAGCGCGTTTTAATGTTATGGGTATTTTTTTGTCCGCACCCATTTGGGTGAGCAAAAATACCATTTTACGATATTGGTTACTCTCTAGCCTTGGCTTGACCATACCTAATAAAAGTCTCATGGTCAGCAGGGAAGGCTAGGGGAATCTCGAGCTACGGTTGGTATTGACGGACTAAGGATAACCAAGTAATGTATTAAATATCAGCATGAAGAATTACGTATAATATATTTAAGCTTCTAATATGTTCATCCTTCGTGAAATATTCTTTTCACAGTGTACATAGATGGAATTTTGAAAGAAAATAGGCTGTTTGTATTGTACGCACATTTTTGAAGTCCACAAAACTGGTTAATAATTCAGAGAAGCCACTGTAAAATGCCTTGCGTTCCATTTATCAGACATTGAGAACCATACCACTTGTATTGCCGATGATTGAGTAATGTTCCGTGTCATTCCATGCGTAAGTTAATCCTAATACCGTCGATCAAAACTTGAGATTCTCAAAGTTGACGTGAGCTCAACTCGATTAACCTCGAGCAAGATGTGTTTCAGTAATCCTAGTATTACCGCATTTAATTCCCTTTGACTGCCGCCATGCATTGTACGCACACACGCCCGTACCTAGGCCACGTAACATGAGTATTAAACCACTAACATAGGCTTTAAACCACGTAACATGGGCAGTAGGTCCAGGTTAATGATACAACGAGTCTACTCGGCCGTACCAATGTCATGGTAACAAGTATGACCTGTAAGGACACGGGATATTGGTTCCAGGTTAATGACACAACGGGGGTAAGATGATAATGAGTGACACACTGCCGTACCAAGGTTATAGGCCACGGTAGCAATAATGCAACCTTCTGTAAGGACACGGAGCATTGTATGCGTCCAGGTCAATGATATAAGGAGTGTAAGGTGTTATCATGAGTGACACACGGACGTACCAATTCCACGGTAACAATTATGACTTTCTGCAAGGACACGGTGCAATTGGGTCCAGGTTAATGACACAAGAGTATAAGGTGAACGTGAGTGACACATGGCGTGAGTGACGGG
This sequence comes from Lepetodrilus schrolli, assembly GCA_032361225.1. Lineage (NCBI taxonomy): Eukaryota > Metazoa > Mollusca > Gastropoda > Lepetellida > Lepetodrilidae > Lepetodrilus > Lepetodrilus schrolli. The sequence continues at coordinate 10,119 of JAUTBT010004880.1, read as the reverse complement.
GCCACGCTAACAATAACGTATCCATATGTAAGGGCACAGGGTAATTCGGTCCATGATAATGATACAATGACGTCGAATGCAAGATGGATATGAATGGCGCACGACCGTACTAGGTTCACGGTAACAAATATGACCTTCTGTAAGGACACGAGGCAATTGGGTCCAGGTTAATGACACAAGGAGTGCAAGGTGATCGTAAATGACACGTACCAAGGCTATATGTCATAGTAAGAATACCGTAAACTTCTGTAAGGATACGAGGTAATTGGGTCCAGGTTAATGACACAAGGAGTGCAAGGTGATCGTGAATGAATAGTACCAAGGCTATTGGTCATGGTAAGAATACCGTAAACTTCTGTAAGAACACGGGGAATTGGTTCCATGCTGACACAACAAGCGTAAGGTGGTCGTGAGTGACACACGGGCGTACTAAGGCTATAGGCCACAACAATTTAACTTAACTTTCTAGAAGGAAATGGTTCGCATTTCACGAAATGGTCCTACTGTTGTCCGGGAGTATGTATACATATCAGAGCGTACTCCATGCTTTTTACTATATGGCAGGAAATGATGCAAACCTCTATTGACGCCAGAACCATCAATATGACTATTTTGTGAAGAGTACATGGCCTGCATCTCACTAACGGGTCGTACTGTAGGCCGGGCCTAAATCGGGGGCGTGCGCCATGATTTTACTATAGCAGGAAATGATGCAAACCTCTATTTACGCCAGAACTATCAATACGACCATTTCGTGAAACGCAAGCCCGGGCATTAGGCCCATTGTAATAAATACTAAGCATGTGTATACGGGGATCGAGAATGAGTCATAGGCTTAATTACCTTCTGAATCTTGGCCTGGAGTGACATGACAACACGGTCTATCGACGTCACCAGATATCGGGTGGATGTCCTCATGCTGGGGTGAAGGCGTCGCTCCTGAATGCACAGAAATCAACGTCGTCAGTTACACAATAACGTATGTTAATCCAATACTGTTGAAACACGCATGCTATTCGTATTGTATTATAAAACTGGGGAATCCTTTCACGAAGTTCGTATCCACTACGAGAGCATCTCTATCTTGTATTAATAGCGACCCATGTTATCAAAGGTATCGTATACGTAACGACGTCATGGAGGAAAGTTTTGATGATCCGGAAAGAGTCAAAATTTCCACCACGAAGGCTTAACGATATCGTTAAGTATACGATAGTTTCGCGCACATGGCACCAGACCACTTACGAAAATATTATGGTTTCGCAGTAGTTGAAATGAGAACTTCGTAAACGGATGTCCTACTATGCAAATTGACTTGTATAGAGCAAGTTCATGATTACATTTAATAATAGTGAATTCGAGTGAATTCTGCTGTAGCGCAGTGTTGCAGTAAACCTGTGTGCACCGGCTGATACCGACGAACCAATTAGATGACCAATCGTGCATAGACATTGATGATGTTTATCCATGTTACATATCGACGTCCATGAATTACACGTTTCTTTGTAGTTACCACTTACGATTCGTAAGATTCGATACCACTCAAGTCAGCGTATACTTGTGACTTCGTATGCGCATACCTACCAGCCTATCAGCTTCCGGTGGTCTCTGAAGGCGTTCGAATCTGCGCCCATACCCAGCATAAAATTGATCGTAGGCTGCCAGGTCTTCGGGGCTTGCAGGCACGTGTTCAGATTGCATTTTGTCTTCAGGACTTGCAGGCACGTGTTCAGATTGCATTAGGTCCTCCGGTTTTAACCCTACATTGTTCTTCTTTAACCGACGGCGTGCCTTACGTTCTCTTTGTCTCCTTTTGTTCTTCTGGCCTTTCTTGCCTTTCTTTTTATGTTTCTTATTTTTCTTCTTTGGACCATGGTGGTGACGTTTGTTTTTCTTTGTAGAAGGTATTTTACAATCTGAAAGTATTTTTTTTAAAAGGTTACTAAATATATTACATACCAGTAGTATATAAATACAATACACATACAGCACTTTGACTGACAGTAGTTTTATTATTAACCGCAAACCAAACTAATAATCATATTACGAATAACACATTCCTAGACATGTTTCACTGATTTAGGTCTACTACTATGCATCTAGAGTTGCTACTGTCTAGACTTACATTGTTTAAAGAATGCCGTTTAAGATGAGGTCCGGTATGATGAACTAACGAATAATATAATATCTTTAAATAGATATATTTGGATTTACTAGAGTTCCACTAACTATGATGTATAGAACAATGAAAAAGTCAAACAAAAATTGTAAAGCCAAACAAAAATAGTTGTTTCATGTGAAATATCCCTTAGAAATACATAGTGAAATAATCTTGAACGCGGCTCTAAACCCCAATTTAAAAATACAATTAAAAAAACATAAAATAACATTAAAATTATTTATATAGGTCGAAACACAACCATTTATTTGGCCTAATATGTCTCAGAAACATGTATATACAGACGGTGTCAGGCTACATTTTTTTTAAAGAATGCCATGCATCGGGCAATGACTCTGCAGTGACAGTCCATGTATATCTAATCGCAAGGAATATAAGCCATTTCTCATATACACGGCCACTCAAGTGTCTAACATGGATATCTGTAGTATAAAAGGCACTCGAAGGGTTAAACAGTACATTCGCTCAGACATCGCGAGACTGCTACAATTGATACCACGATAAGGGCCCCCTGTTACCCGGCAGACAATAGGGTGTGTAGGGTATACAAAACCTATATACACCTGCACAGGCAGGTAGATATAGCCCTGAAAGGCCGGGAGGTTCATTGGATCACTTGCAAACAAATCAACTGTATTGCTAAACATCAGAATGCGTGTTCGGTATCATCAACGATACGTTGTGTAATCGCGCTGCGGTGGTTAATTGCCATACAGACAGAACACCCTGTGAAATAGTTGCGTGTTATAGCACTTGCAGTAACCGAGCTTGTCAATGACTCATGTACAGATCGACATTTCTTGATAACAAGATTTATTGCTGTCGTGCAATATATACCGGTATTTCATTCATGGTCTTGCCTTGAACTAATGTTTGGAGTCCATATGGGTTATTACACGCAAATGGTGTTAAAAGAGCTTGATAATTTAAAGGCTGACTTTGAATTTATCATGATTATGTGTAGAATGGCAATTGGTGTGGCTATTTGATGATGCCAGACAGATCTGAAGCTGATGAACTTATAGAAATCAACCAATCAAATATTGGATCAGATACACCTGTTGAACAAGATTAATAGATATGGTCTTTTTTTAAATATAGGCTATATATACATGTACAAAAATGCAAATAAATAAATAGTATTTATCAATGAATTTACAAAAGGAATACTTCGGATCGAGTGGGCATACACTTCTAGCCTATTACATAGTATACATACTATCTTATTTTTAAGAGAGATTAAGAAATACAAAATAGAAGGAGACGAATTTAAAGATACGGCATTATTTATCTGCATTCAATTTATCTATTGTATATATCCGGAAAGGATACTTGGAACCAGCATGGTTCACACCATATTCATGTCAAACTGGCGCAACATTGTGTGTAGACAAACAGCCAAAAACCTAATTAACTGCATTAATGTGCATGCAAACTATTTAAAATATTTCAAAGGATCTCATGACACGAATAATTTAGGGAAACCTTATGCGAGCACAGATGCCCTGCATTTCATTCTGAACAAAACAAATCTACGAAATGACACTTTTAGTGTGTAACAGGCCACCTACGTTATGCAATACTTGATCTGTATAAAATTAATACCATTGTGCAAGAAAATGTCACAGGTAAGAAGAATCCAGGACACGGTATATTCTTATTACGTATCTGTGTACGCAAATCTATTGGAATGCTATAATTCAGTGGTTGTCATACAGTTAAAAATGTGTTTTAAAACCATTAAGGAAAGAGAGATCTATTAAAGATGTGTGCAGTGTACATTACCGTGTGTCATAGCAATCAATTTCGGTACTTGCATGTTGCTTTGTGTGCAGTATTGAAGAAATAAAACTACATTAAATTACACACATGATGCAATTGAAAAATGACAAATATCTTGTACAACCAGAAGAATGTTTTATGTAAAATGAAAAGGATATGTAAAAATCAACAGGATGTTTAATATTAGCAACCGAATATAGAAAATTAACAGGCTACATGCATGAAACACGAACAGTGTATTATAAATGTTATAAAGGGAGTGTGTAGAACTTTCAAGACATTCTTAACAGAATATTCAAAGTTGGCAGTAGATTTATGATGATTCAGATGTCCCCGTTTACAGTGTCAACCGTATGCAGGCTTGGAACTATTTCATGAATCATTCTAGGTAGATTTATTTAGATTGTTACTTTTCTTCACCAATAAGCCAGATTGCAATAAAAAATATTCACCAATAAGCCAGATTGCAATAAAAAAAATCTTACCAACAATGCACCGAACGAATGGTGTCCAATATACGATAATCGATGCTCGCTTCTAAACGTTACGTTATTATTGACGTAATCCATCCAGTGAAGCATCGTCAGTACATCATAGAGGTCAATGGGTCCACTTTAAAGAGGTATTGCTACTATTTGAACGTGTTTCGCTATTCAGCACTGGACCCAATAATAGGCAATATACCCGATGACATTATCTAGTCCAGCGTGACATTTTCTTGGAATGCATGAGCGGTTCAGTTGTCTGGGAAGCAGAAACTCCTTTCAGAATGACCACTGATGAGAAGCAGGACTGTTCTAATACTATGGGAACAAGCCACCCACCTCCCACATGTAGTCAGTGAATGGACCCTAGTGTTATGGATTGCTATGTAGTCATTTACATAATAGACCGTTAATAGACTGTAGGACAGATATATCCCCGAGTTTTTCAAGTTAGCAAAGATGTCTTGTCATGTTTGCATCTATGGAAGAACGTGTTCGTGTATTTGATTAGGACAAAGAATTGCAAGATAAATGTATACATCCATGTAAAATATGTACATGCATAGAAGCATGTATACTAATATACATTATTCTATAAATAAGATTACGCAACAATTAATTCAAGTCGTATGTAATTGTAAATTTGATGCGGTTATAAGTAAGATGCTAGGTCTGCACTCTCGTAAGGCATTTAGCATTATTGGCAGAACAGAGAACAGAGCAGAGTTTATTCTCATAAAAAAAACCACATCATGCGATATAATGAGAAAACAATGAAACAGATACAATTTCAACATTTTGAACGTATAGTGCATATTTAAAACATTTATAACAAACATAATCCTGCTTTAGTATAATCTGATAACTATAATAACATAGGGGGTAAATATTGAAATTAGGTTTATAAATTTGGCCAGTGCTCGCAATGCTACTGCAACACTATGAGCTGCACGTGTGGCTGGTTTCTTTCTGCCATACAGAGACAACCCGCAATGTGAGTGAAACAATCTTGAAGCAGATATCAACCCCCCACCCCCACCCCCAACTCTCTGATCCAAGTTCACGCTCCACGAAGTCCTTCATTGTCGTGCCCCCTCATTCAACGCCCACTCCGGATTTCCGGTTTTTCTTTTGCGCAGTTTACGTTTTCCTGTCTATTGAACGTGTTGAAATAAATGTGCAGATATTCCCTGTAGTTCTTTGCTTCGTTGAGTTTATGTTGCTCATGCATGTCACATTGAATACATTCAACAAGAGCTGATAACTGTATTCTGGGTTTATACAAGCTTCATTCAGGGTCCCGTTCCACAAAATGATCCTATACGTATAATCATATACGTATATGGAGTTACGACTAACCAGTGCTACGATTGTTCTGTTCAACGGGGTATCGTTCTCGAAGCTCTCGTATTCACTATGAGACCATAGCGTTCTCGTAAGTGTCAGACCGCCGTGTATAAGAGATCGCTACGAGAGCGCTGTAGTCTCTTAGTAGACCAGAGAGCCTTGAGAAACGACACCCTGGAACATATGCCTACATGTGAAACTGGTTTCCAGAGTGAAGAAATATATCGAGCCCCGCATTCAATTTGAACTTGAACCCGAACCATTCGAAGTCAAACCTTATAAGGTGAAGGTTTCTAACACGTACGTGTGCATTTAGTGCACTAAAACAGTCTAGACTATGAGTGATAGGCGGGGATAACATACTAATGTTATGACAATCATGGATTTTGTAAATAAAAACTGGAGCAAAAATCTGGCCCCGAGGTTACGAAACCTTTTTTGAGGATAGGCTCAGTCGAAATTGTCAAATAAAATTTGATGGTGTGGACGAGTCTTATAGTGGTTCCATGTTCAACTCAAATTTGGTATTGGGAATCGAATGCAAAACCTTGAGTTGGGCATGAAGTCAAAAAGGGTTCGTAGCCTTGGTGTAAGGACTATAAGTATAGTCTTTCTCACATCTTATTCTCACCCAAATACTAAATACTCATATTCAACACATTCACCTTGACCAGTTAGGCAAGTCTAGATGTTCGAGATCTGTACAAAACGGCTTAACGCTAAGGTAACCAACATGTATGATCCGGATAGCTGTGCATAAATATCGTATAGACGAATGATCTTAACTATGGTAAACACTTTACCCTACAGTATAAGATAAATATGACATCGGCCTACTCACACGATTTCTTTTTCACAATTCACACGTAACACACTTGCACTTTTAGTTAACTTCCTGTTACTTCATAAGTTATATACTAGTATAATAATACAATATATTTATATAGCGCCCTTTTCATGCTTATAGCCTGTCCATAAGCGCTCTACAACATAAGATAGTAATAACTTTTCTAGCACATAATTCCATGCGTTATAAGTTTTGAGTACGATTTCATGATCAATATCTCAAAATTGTATATGGAGATTAGTGACCAAAAAAAAATTGAATTGACCATGAAATTGTACTAAAAAGGGTTTCATAATATTGGGGCCAGGTGTCATATGAGGTATTTGAACAAGTTTAATGTATAACATATCGTATAAGGTATAATCATTAAATCATAGCATATTCTACCCGTGCTTGTGAAGGTATGGACTTTAGAGCATGTTCGAAGAACATGATGAAGTGTTATTATGTCGATTTAGGGTATATTGAGAAATTCAATTAATTCGCAATAGATATTTATGTGTGTAATCAATTTCGCTCTGCGATACAGTCGATGTTCAGGTCATCCTCTAAAATCCATACCTCCACAAGCACTGGTAGCGTATTAAATAGCAACCACTGAACTCCATGATGATTATTGCACATGAGGATTCTTGGAGATTATTGATGCAAAGTTCATACACAATGCTTTTGATATGGAAACTTGTTAAAAATTAAAAATTAAAAATTAAAATTAGCATGACAGAATAACCAGACCCCAAGATAACGAAACTGTTTGAGTGCGATTTCATGCTCAAACTCAAAATGTACATGGCTTTTTATGAATAAAATTTGAGGAGAATGAAATCGCCATGGATGACCTTCGTATATGTTTAGCTGTTATGTTCAGTATATTCCCGACAGTAGTCAGTACTTCTAGGTCGCTCACTTTTTATCACCCCGGATGTTTGCATACGACTATTTATCATCTGATTTAACAACGACCCGGACATGCGCACTTAAGGGTATCAACATTGTATAATACGCCTACTTTAGTTTAATCTTTCACCTGTAGCATGTTTAGGGCAGAATTAACCCTTTACCTATTAGAGTGTCCTGGCTACGTAAAGCCGGCGACGTCATAGGGCTTATCTCCTACGGTGTTTCTGTAGCTGTCATTTTAAGCACTTGCACACGTATTACGGAATAAATACCAGCACTCTAGCAGTTACTCAAAATTTGTATCATGCAAATACAAAAAGGCATGTATTTGAAACACGTGTGGTTAACTGACCTATCAGTCACTAGGCCTTAATGGAGGTGAAAAATTCAACTGATCTATCAGTCATCGGGCCGTAAAGAGTTAAAAGACAACAACAAAATACGTTGAATTACAATGTGTTCTTAGGAACAGTGGATATGAGTTCCATGCTAAAACCACGGTTAATATAGAAAACGACAGACAGACAGACAGATACTATATTTTCATTGTAGCTTCACTTTATTTACATTAGACATTATACAGAATTATGTAGGATATGCATAAATATATATAACCAAGTCATGTACGCGGCATTTGAAGCAGCAAAGTCACGTCCCTTGCATTTGAATAAAAATAGCTAGCTAGTTCAGTCTCCATAAATGTGGAATCTTTATTATTTTTATATTGAATTATATTTTGCAGCCACTAGCCAGTTTAGATTAAATACGAGCACGTTTCTCTATATAGTTTCTATTCCACAATAGGCAAGAAGTCATTGATAATTGTTGGTCTGGTTGAAAACGTGTGATGTCCTTAGTTTATTATGAAATATCATAATTATAAACGAATGGTTGTTTTCTTTTGGAACCTGAATAGCTCCTAGAGTAAACATAAATTACGAGCTGCGGTTGTTAAGAGTTGCCATTGACACAGAAACCTCCCACCAACTCATCCTACAGTATATGAATTGCACAAAAACATTTTCACGGAAAACGATCAAAAGGATCACGAATCTTTTTCTTCTCTGTTTAGTGTTATTCTCAAAGGAGACCACATATTACCAGCAAGGAAACAAGTTTAGCATTGTCCCCACGATAATCTTGGCGCTTTCTGAAAGTAATGATGTAACGTAATATTGCATTTCTTACTTTCAAAGTTTGTTATCAGAGTAATACTATATGCTATATGAAAGAACGTCCATCCCGCTGGCAACTCGTTATTGAATTTTCAGGGTTCACAGTCGTATAACTACAACGGTTTCGACAACATTTGATTTTCCTTTGAAGTGAGAGAGAGAGAGAGAGAGAGAGAGAGAGAGAGAGTTGTTAATCGAGCACCGCCTTCTAATAGACGTTGATTTTCTGATAATAGCATACATCCGCCTGTTACAATACTTTCCCAATTAATTCCAACATTATCTTTTGTGTGTAGCTCTATATGGATGCAATATCTATTCATAGGTATTTATCCCTCTGTATATCTATTTATCTATATCTCAATGTTAAAAATCAAGATTCAAGTATGCCATTAAATGTTGTCCACCATTACCACCAAAGCAAATCAGATTATGCCCCTTTAACGTAAGCTCAAATGGTCACTTGCCCACGGACGTCAAAGGTATTAACATGTAGGCCAATATTCCTTAACCCATGTTGACGTCATTAAGTATTGACAAAGCCGGTGGGAGCAAAACGTCCTTACTGATCTATATTCCACCTTGTGGACAAGTAGGATTAGTACGAATCTGTCGTGAGTCCCACGTGAGCCATTAGATCCCCCGTGCGTGCTGTGGTTTTGTGTGGGTAATTAACGAATAGTATACACAGTTTAAGGTTATCAGTTATTTCTTTTTTTACAATAGCCTAAAAGGTGCTGTGTCAGCTAGGATCATCTGATTTGTCCTTAGCGAGGAATCGTATGGACAGTTGCCCAAATGTGGTGGCGTATTGGACTGTCAGTTATTATTGTGCAGCTACTTACATGTATAGCAACGAATGATGCTATGGTGTTGTTGTTACTCGTTACATTACAATGACAATCACAAACAGAATGCTTCAAATGTCAATCAGGACACCATTCAGGCATTAACATCACGACTTGTGCCACTGAACCAGTGTCACATCACCACCATTAAGCAGTCATCATTTGGAGATGTGCATCTGAACTATTTTGCAAGACAAGTCTGAACTTGCATGGCTAGTCATTTACAGCACATGCCTAGGCTAGTGGCGATCGTATTGTGCCAGCAACCGTGTGACGTTAAGACCCGCAAGCCATTGCCACTGCTGATGAACCAAGGAGCATAGATGTAGCCTATATCGTAGTCGCAGCCATAAATATATTTCACTCATAATCTAGTTCTAAAGAACTGTGGAGATCATATATTAGCTACTGGGGTGGGTTCAAAATTTGAGAATACCGTACATTAATTCCGAGTATGAGTTTTGATAGTAGGCTTTATTCTCTCTCTCTCTCTCTCTCTCTCTCTCTCTCTCTCTCTCTCTCTCTCTCTCTCTCTCTCTCTCTCTCCCACCCTCCC
>JAUTBT010004869.1:0-26995 GCA_032361225.1 Lepetodrilus schrolli | reverse complement strand
TAAACATTGCTTGAATGAATTGAAATTCACTGAAAATTTAATACATTTGACACATTGCCTGATTTCAGACATTGACTAACAGATATACAGAAACCATACAATGTTATTATTTATGTTAACAGTTTAATTAGTAAGTAGATGTATTCTGCTCTGAGTTTACTATGAGGAAAGACGTGAATCATATTCTTCTTTATCTGTGTGGACATTGCTTGCCTTCAAAATTCACATTACTGTTCTCTTGTATTTGCAAATTTGATACAACATAATTTGATAAACATTTCAACTGTCTCAAGTAGTCTACTCATAAGACAAACAGTTGGTTTTACCATTGTCATTATGCATGAAAGGCACGATCACAACTTTTTACATGATATCACAATTTTGCAAATCACTGAAAGCTTTTTAACATCTATGGATACATGTATACATAAAACATACATGTCACAGTGCTTCAGCGATGGTATACCATTGCAGTGACGTGCTTTAATTAACTATACACAAATACAGTATTGCAATGGTATAATTGGGTTGCTTGATGTAAATGTACATGTATATACATATTTGCTAAAGTCAGGAACACTGAATTCTGTTTTGTGTGTCAATCTTTATTTTATTGAATCATTATTTTATTTTTATCAGCCGCATTTAAGAGTATTTCACTCATAACATGGCTTTATTTATTTATTATAAGTATAAATGATTTTCTTTCTTTTTCTTTTTTACTGAGGCCTTTTACAACGTAAACAAATTTACCCCGTGATAATATATAAAGATATATCATTATTAAAGTTTACCAGAAGGAATAAACCTGGGAAAACATGCAGCACTAAGTGTTGCAGTAGACCTGCAAGCACTGGTTGGCACTGAGACACCAATGATGATAACAGCTAACTGCACAGTACAAGGCACGATGTAAAGATTGGCATAACTGCGAGAATATTTCACCCAAATGTGATGACCGACAGTACAGACGTCACTTTCGATCATGACCACACCTTCTGCAGGTCTACACCGATACTGTGACGCCAGGGTGGGTTCAAAGTCGGGACCTTTGTCTCTGAAGTCTGACGATGCTACCACAGTATTATTGTGGCCTAATGCATACATCACATTGCTGAACAAGACCCCTTAATTATTCCGAGTCAAAATTTCCTTTTTAAGAGTAACAAGAAATTGAAACAAATATCACAAAGCATTTGTATTAATCAAGGCCCAATGATAAATGCAAGAAAATAATTGTACAGTTGTCTGAATACTAGTGTATGTAACTCTTCAACAACTAAAATACATGTACATATCTTGGGGTACATAATATAGGTACAACGGTTTTGTATTATCACATGTTATATGGATATATAAACTTTGAAAAATAAGTAGCACTTGAAGAAATATAAAATGGAATACCATTAACATCACATCATACTTTTGTATACAATTGTCAATATATTTGGTGCTTTTATCAATAAGTCATCTATATACATGACATTAATAATAATATTTTAATACTCAAGATAAACTATCTACTAATATATTAATATCTAGTTTACTGAGCTACCCTAATTACCCTAATAATTATAACCTTCTAATAGTTTGAACACCTAAATTAATTGCCAAAAATAGAAAATGTTTCGACCAAAAAAATACGAAAATAACTCATTTTTCAATTATTAGAACACATTCGTTAATTCAAAACAATTTAAATATTAATTTCTTTCTTTCTTAAAATACTTCATTTATTTACCCTTTCATTTACAATCATATTTTGTACTTTAAATTGGTTGTCCCTAATAATATGAACACAGATCATTAAAAATGTTTGTATTTTTCTCTTGTTCGAATTATTAAGTAATTACAGTATTACACATGTACATAAATCTTAATAATTATTATTATTTTTTTTTTTGGCTTTGGATTGCAACAAATAAATTATCATCATTCTGATGATCATGTAGACATGTAGTAGTATACCAAAGCAAAGCACTATAGAATATGATCACAGTTTGGTAGGCTTATGATGCATTCTATACAAATACATACATACTGACACCATGCTGGCTTCTGTGCAGCTAATCTGTGCAACTAAACATATATGTCCTAGTTAAATGTACAGAGGCCTGGTTATAGTGTTAAGTACATATATGTCCTAGTTAAATGTACAGAGGCCTGGATATTGTGTTAAGTACATATATGTCCTAGTTAAATGTACAGAGGCCTGGTTATAGTGTTAAGTTCCTGGAGGCCTTAGCATCACTGCCTCCAACATGGCTGTATACATTCCTCATCGCCGTTTTCTGCGGTTTTACTTCAGGGGTGGAGCCATCTGTAAATTAAGAATAGAACTCTTCTTGATGGACTTAATTTAGTGAACAGTGATTTGGAACTGTAGCACAGTAATAAAATGGAGCTTATCTCGAGTCAGTCAGTTAACATACATTAACATTTCACAGAACAATCATAGCACTACGAGAGCACCAACAACAAGAGTATTTGACACTCACCACACAAAGCTGCCCATGTTTTCCTTTCTTGATGCTATAGTACTGACCCTTGGAAAACTCTATATTTCCCTGTCTGCCATTGGTCAGATCGTGCTGTATGCTGAAGGAGATGAAGTCATATGACTGTATGCTACATATTATCTGATTGTGGATTGTTTGATAACCCTGCAGAAGGGAATGGGTACCTAGTAGGATGAGAGGGAAGTGTGAATGCTAATCTTCTAGCACCTGAAATGGCAGCTTGGGTTGTATAATCCACAAGGAGTTGAGACGGTGAAATGAGTGCACATTGATTCATTGACAGCGGTAATAATGCAGCGCCATGCACAAGATTTCAAGCATGGATTTGGTGTGAAGTAAACGTGCATATTATTATTATTATTATTATTATCTGACTATACACTAAATAATACCTGACTAATGTGCATATTATCTGACTATTCTGCAGCAGATGATCCAACTGTATGCTCCTTATTATCCAACTATGCAGCAGAGATTATCTGACTATGCTGCAGGAGAATAATTATCTGACTGTATGCTACATATTATCTGACTATTGTGCATATAATCTGACAATGCTGTAAATGATTTGACTATGCTACAGGAGAATAATTATCTGACTGTATGCTACATATTATCCGACTATTGTGCATATTATCTGACTATGCTGCAAATGATTTGACTATGCTGCAGGAGAATAATTACATGACTGTATTTATTGCACATTATTTAGAAACCAATATAAACACAAATCTATCATAGTCTAAATCAGGTACGGTAACAGAAAATTGTGATTTCAGCGGAAAACAAGCCCAAGGTCTGTCAAGTGCAAATAAGTCAATCCCTGGACAAATAAATCAGTGGATTTCTATGGATCCGCGGAAAACTGTTGTGCCTGCTAAGTGCTACATTTCTGCAAGCAGACGGCCACCTACCTTCCATTTGCAGCAATCTTGACCACCCCCAACTTGTGTCCAGTCATTACAATCTTAGTGACCACCTCGATGGCGTAGTCACTCTGTAGGATCAGGTCACCCTGAAGAAACAGCTAGCCTTTAAAACACGTCCATACCAGGCCCCCGTTTCACGACGACCTAACTATTTAGGAGCTCCTAAACCAGTCCTAAAGTTATCACCTCGTAACAAGTGTTTCACGGCGATGTCACAAGTCTTATCCCTTCTTAAATCGGCATCTAACTTAGGAGGTGAAATGGGACTGTGGCGTACGAACTCTTGGAAAATACCAAATGGAGTTGACAATACAAGGTTCATACAGAAATAATGCAACCACAAAATTCCAAGGCATTTTTAGCACCATTCCAAGGCCATGTCTGCATTTAACGAAATTGACTGTGGTAGAGCCTAAATCGAGGTGTACGTAATAAATTTGTAAGTTTAGGATAATATTTGACATTTACTGAATCTAAAATTTCCATTTGGTACATTTAATACATACAGAAATAAGTATTTTTAGTAATTAGAAAATACAATTTCTTTAAATGGTGAAGTATTTACCTTACAGCCATTCTCTGTGACTGCGACACTGATAATGAACAGCCCGTCTGTGAAAGGACTCATATGAATCCCTGAAAACAAATAAAAACTTGATCTACCATTTTAAAAAAAATTGGGGTTTAGAGCTATTTTCAAGAATCTTTCACCTATATCAAGGCTTGTCAGTTTATGGCTGGAGGAAACCTACAACATCCATAGCACTGAATATTGCAGTAAACCTGTGAGCACCGGCTGGTACTGACAGACCAATGATGATATCTGCATTTCCACGCTACAGACAGCGCATCCAATCAATATCATGTCAGAAAGGTAACTTTCGCGAACAATGATGCTGGGCTCCCACGACAGGATTTCAATCTGGGGCACTTAAGTCCAACATTCTACCATTATGCTAACACCAGCCCCAGATACATTAGTGTGCAGGATCCTTTTCTACAGAACAATCAGTGCTAAGAGTTACAACTGATCATACAAGTACACAGAAAGTTACGACTCTCGTAGCACTACGACCATTCTGTGGAATGGGACCCACAACTCACCTGTTATTTGCTGGTAGGAGAGCTTGTCCTTGGCTTTGAAATCCTTGTCGTTGAGGATGTAGATGTTCTTGTCGGTAATGATCAAAATCCGGGAACGCTGCTTGTAGCCATGACGATCGTACTTGTTGATCGCTGCACAGTACTGAAGGGAAATACAACAGTATACAGTAGGAATTTGATACGATGCATGTAGCTATTTGTAATATATACTCAGCAAAATAAATTAAGGGCCAGCAGATATTTTGTGGGGAAGCTTTCTCACAAATTTTGGAGCTCTACTTGAGGAATCTGGAGCCATTTTCCTTCCAATGTGTCTGCAAGTTCTTGAAGATTACATGGAGCCTAGAGACATTTGGAACTTCTTAGTTTTAAAACTCCTTTGTTTAAGTCAGTAGTGCTGGGATTCACAATCCAGGCAACTCAGGTTGGAATCCCAGGATTGACATGGTCCTGTTACAAATGGGGCCCAATGTGGGATTCGAGTGGTTCCTGGTATCTGAACTGAATTGTCCCACAGAGAATTCCAAGCTCAATGGTGACTGAAATGAGACATGTATTTACACCCTAATTTATATTTTGTCAGGCGTGAGGAAGTCAAATGTTCAAAGTTAAAAAAGTAATTGAGAACATGCTTCAAAAGTGGATTTATAGTTTTACATTCCAGCGATATTCCAAGGCTGCAAATCTGTCTTTGTACAAAATAAAAAGATCATGAATTTTCAAGGATTTGCTGTAAATTCTCATTTTATTGGTAAAAGCCTAATTCAGTGTTTCTTGCTGTGCGCCTCCATGGCCGTCCTTACCTTCACCGTTTCATTGGACTGTCTTATCGTAATATCGAAGAGATTGGTCTTCAATGACTCGTGGTGAGCAGCTGAAAATAAAGTTCCAGACATGTTAGTCATTCATCTCAGATTTCTTTACAATCACACCAGAACAAGTTGCTGTAAAGAAATACCCCAGCACCTTTAAATCACTCATACCTCAGTGAACAACCATAAAGTGATGGTCAATTCTTAAATAGTATACTGTTTCTTTAAAATCATGCACATATACCGGTATGTTTTTTTTGGGTGTTTTTTAAAATATGGGTTTAGAGCCGCTTTCAAGATTCTTTTATTTACATCACGGCTTGTCAGTTTAGGGCAGGAGGATATCTGCATTACCACTCTACCGACAGTGCATCCTATCAATATTGCATCAGAAAGGTAACTTTCATGAACATTGATGCAGAGCTCCTGGGACGGGTGAGTGAGTGATTATGGAGTTTAACGTCACTGTGGGAATCTTTCACCCATTTGCTATGACCCCAGGACAGGATTTGAACCCGGGGCCTTTGGCTCCAAAGTTCAACATTCTATCATTGTGCTACCACCCACCCTGCACATGTGGTGTATGTTTACGAATGCCCTGGACCCACGTTTTAGAGGATGAATACAGACAAAATGTAAACTGACCCAGCCTGGAATCCACAAATTGATCTTTCACGCTGAATGGGTACGACTCCTTCTTCCCCTTGAACAGCTTCTCTGCGACGACCTTCTGTTGTAACTGTTGATAAATAGAAATACAAGCCAACTCAAAGTTTCAAATACACACAGAATACGCGTACGCGTGTCAAAGGTGAAAGCACATGAACAAGAACTGTCTGAGACACTGTAGCACTAATAATACAGTGTTGTACTCGCCAAACTGATGGATATTACACTGTATTTCTTGAGATCTATTGAGAACTATTGCAAAGTATGGTGAACCATACCTGCCATTTTCTCTCTGGAGTGGTCTTCCTGACATAACATAGAACCATGTTTCGCATGCACAGTTTCTTCAAGTGTTCATCTGTCTGCAATAAAAAATAAATTTAAAAAAGTAAATAACAATGCAAGTGTGAGATTCATTTCAGAACGGCAGGCCTTGTGACACAGAGCACATACAGAATTTAATTAAAAATTTAATTTAAGGAAGATTTAAATATCAATACATGACAGCAAGTAACACATGATTGAAAACAATACATTATGGTAAATAATGACACTACATGATGGTAAATAATAACACTACATGATGGTAAACAGAATTACATATTAAATAATAAATTGTAGTAAATATCAAAACATCATGTGATTCACACGCCTGTAAACAACACTTAACCCTCTCCCTGCTGGATTAGGCTCAGGCACTGCTCTTTGGGGCATCTCCGGTTGCCTTCAGCATGGATATGGTTAATGGTGAAAGAAATCCACAAAATGGCATTTTACACTATTTAATCTTTCAGGGAGGGAACAAACCACTATACAGCAACCCATTCAATCAAAACAAATTCACACAAACCCATACATTCGCAATTACGATGAGATGAGGTGAATTATTGTTTAACATCACTTGTGGTATTCAGGCATGGCATAAGACAATTGTGATTTAAGCGGAAAACAAACCCAGGGTCTGGGGGTTGGAGGCCGTCCATGATAAATAAATCTACCCATGGATAAATAAATCAGTTATCAGCGGAGTTGTGGAACATTGCCATGCCTGAGTATTATTTCATCCATGCAGGACAACAATTTTGAGGAGACGATGTTGGCTATTTACCTCTAGCAGTAGTTCTGGTGGGTGTGACCAGCTCTTGTCCAGAACGTTTCTCGGCAGCCTTTCTCTCAGCCGCTGCAGGTAGTTGACTTTGGTGTATTTGATAAACTGGCGGTTTTCAGGGCAGGCTGGCTTCTTGCGCAGCATGAAACCTTTGATGAACCTGTGAAGGAGAGACAGAAATTATTATGACAACATTATGGCCAAATTGGTTTGTGTGTGTTTCGGATAACGAGACCTTTTAATATTTTAATGTAAGCATCTACAGCATCATTGCACGATTTATCGAAACAAATTTAAGTCACTAAAATTACTAAAGTCTGAGCTTTTAGAATTTGCATTTTGCATTTTTTTCCCCCAAGAATTCGGGCCAAGTGTCCATTTCACAGAATGATTATAGCACTATGAGAGTTATAACTAGTGCACATGCACAGCAAGTCACGTCGCCCTACGATCAATATGTAGTAAGATTGCCCTCGGCCCGAGATTACAAAACCTTTTCGAGTACGCTTTCATGCTCATCTCAAAATATTTGTTCACCAAACCGCATAATCAAATTTCAGCTTGAGCATTAACCCTCTCCCTGCTGGATTAGGCACAGGCACTGCTCTTTAGAGAATCTACGGTGGCCTCCAGCAGGGAGAGGATTAAATGATACACAAAAAGTTTAGTAATCTCTGGTTGAATAAGACTGTCAGGCATGGCAAAAGACAATTGTGATTTCAGTGGAAAACAAGCCTGGGTTCCGAGGGCTGTGGGCCCTAAGCCATCTCCAGTGCAAATAAATCAACCGATGGACAAATAAATTAGCGGATTTGTGCTGATCCACAGAAAATAGCTGTGCCTGGACTGTTTATTCGGGACAATATCCATTGTTTGATATTAACGGGTTTAAAGCCACTTTCAAGATTTGTTCTCACATCATGCTTTGCATGCATATGTACTGCTTGTAGTAGTCCAGTTTTTATAGTACTAGCTCACTTGGAATATCACATGTTGCAGATAGAACATGGACACCCCACTCAGACAAAGTATACTGATCCTGAGCCGACCAGTCCTTGCTTTACCCCTTACCACCAAGCAGGGGAACAACAATACCATCTTTTAACGTCTTTTGGTATGACGCAACTGAGGATCGAACCCGCAACCTTCCGCGACGCTCTAACCATTATGCCACTGAGCCGGCTGTTCGATATTAAATGGAACGAAAATTAAGTGTCTTCGGAATGTGAAAGTTGACCTACTGTCTGATCGTCTGAACGGCCATTTTGCGTCTGTGCATGATTCTCTGTGCTGTGACTCGCCTCCAGTGACTTTGCAGCATGATAGCTGCGGAATAAATAATAAAAATAAAATAAAAAATATACATTTTTTGTAAACTTCAAGTAAGTGATCTACTTTCTTTAGGCACTTTTTAAACCTCCTCTTCAAATATTATGAGAGAAAAAAATAAAGAAGGATTTTGGTCAATTTCATTATAAGGCTGATTGCATTAACATGGGAAAGGGGGGGGGATATATCATGGATTCCAAGGTCAGTATTATATCGAGGGAGCACTGTATATATAAAATATAAAACAGGCTACAAGTCATCCTCTGACCCCAACAGTACTTAATTGTGTTCAGGACACATTTCATGTGGTACCCCTGACACACACCTTATCTAGAATGAAACTTCCGCAAACAGTTTAGGAGCAATACATAGAACAATGATAAAATCTATTTCATTGGATAGATTTTTACACCAAATTCATCGACAAAATTAATTTATTGGTTGGCTGTTTGCGCAAATTTCCCTCTAGATGAGTGCCAGTGAACATGAAGTGAGTCCTGAACGGAATTAAGTTCCGCTGGTGTGTGAGGATGGCAATAAGTATGAAAAGAGTGCTATAAAATTAATTTTTACATCTATAAATATAAATAAATACATTAATAAATATATGTCCATTTATAAATCTAAATCTAAATCTAAATAAATCTAAATCTTGGATATACTTCTTAAAAGATATATGCATGTATAGATAAAGCTTTTCAAAATTGGGATATATAGTTTTGTAAATGTCTAATTAAATGTTCCACACACCACTCATTTTCCAGGTCTGGTATTTCTTCCTTTGCGCAAATCCTTTGTAGTTTGACTGGATGATCGTAGCTGAAATTGGTAAACTGAATTAAATACAATACTTTCATAACAAAATAGAAACTAGCTACTCCCCAGGTAGCTGAGAAGTGAAATGAAAATAAACTAGCTAGACTTGGTAATGATATAATCTGACTGTAACATTATATTTTAATTAAATTTATTTTAATTTCATCCTCCATTGTTTTCTTCAATATGCTTCTAGTGGGAGGACAACCTAAAGCCACTGTTTTACAGGGTTTAATGACTGTGTCAGTTCATGACAGGTTTACTGCAACACTCAGTGCTAAAGGTAGTACAGGTTTCCTTAAAAATAAGTAAAATAAGAAGCTGTGTATTAAAAATAAAACAAATATAAGGACACTTATTAATACTGATAATTAATAAATAATGACAGTTATTAATACTGATAATAAATAAATTAATCAGTTTTACCTATTTCATGTTTCCGTACTTGAAAAGCATCTTCCGTTGCAAACAAGACACGTGGGAATCGAATGAACAACTTTGTCCTGAAAGTTAATTAACTTAATTAATTCTCAATAAGTTTAGCTCATAATTCACAACAAAAATGTATCGAGTCAGTTCCAAGAGAGTGAGTTATTGTTTTACATCACAGCAGGAATCTTTATCCCATATGCAACGACAAATAATTGATTATATAACTTTACAAGTCAGTGTAAATTCCCACAAATTAGAAAACAACAATTCTCTTCTAATGCATAGCATTTTATTGTATTGTGTCTATTGATAACTTGTGGCGACACGTTAGCTAAGTTACTTAGTTCGAAATTGTTTGTTGACCCAGCAGAGAATGGGTACCTGGTAGGATGAGATCGCAATATGAACGCTAACTTTCGAACACCTGGAATATGGCAGCTTGGTGAAATGCGTGCACACTGATCCATTGGGATGATAATGTAGCACTTTGAGTGCGGATTTGAATGTGGATTTGAGTGTGGATTTATCATTTATTGTCCATATCTGCCAGTAATGCATTATCACCATAGCGACTTACATTCCCATCCTGTAGTTGTCTTCCTCGTATCCGAGATAATTCACCAGGATGCGAACACCGTCCTTCGCCGACCCGCTGTGCCGCGGCCATGTTGAAGGGCACAGACATTTGTACCTAGAGAAGACATATTATATTTTCCTGTGGACACAATACATTTGAATATTTCTGCCAAACATTTTAATTAGAAATTAAGATGGTAAACACTCTTTTTCACTTCAAATAAAAATTAAAATAACTAAAAATAAACCAAAAATAATCAAACAAACTTGTTGAATGGGACAGACATTTGTACTAGGGGTTCGTTCAGGTTGCACTACTTTTCTCTAAATATATAGTTTTATGGAAGTCGTTCAGCAAGCATATGTAGTACCACTTTTCACTATGGGTTTGGACCTCATAGTGTTTAGTAGGAAAACCCAAAACATGAAGCGAATGGACTGGACGCATGCGCAAACTGATTTCCTGCTATTTTCCTACTAACCCGTTCAGCTAACCACTACTTTGTAGAAAAGTAGCGTAGTGTAATGTAGTAATTGTAGTGCAGCCCTGGAGAAGATGTATCATATTTTCCTGAGGTCACAATACATTTTAATATTTCTGCTATTAAAGTCTTCCAAAAGTTTTAATTAGAGACACTTTGGTTACTAGGGACCCATCGTCAGTGCACATTACCTCTTGAGAAAGACGTCGTATGGTCGGCGGTAAGCAAAGCCAGCTCTACGCACTCGGAGGTTCTCCATCAGACCGAGGTACTTGACCTGATGGCTGACGATCCGATCATCATACACACCTAGGGCAATCACATTAGATCTGACACACCTCACACATGCATGGAAAAACACACGCATATGCATGTAGTTACCATGTACATTATTACATTATGTATACTCAATAAAATTAATGAAAGGTCAGTTGCCGTTTTGGACATGTAAATTTAGCTTTATATTATTTTTAAAACAACAAATTTCTAAACATCTACAGGCTCCAGGTACTTAAAGATACATTGGAAGAAGAATGGCAACAGATTCCACAAGCAGAGTTCCAAAATTTGGTAGATAGCTTCCCCACAAAACATTTGCTGACCCTTAATTTATTTTGTTGAGTATAGTTATGTACATTATTACAAATGTAATTACCATGTACATTATTACTATGGGATTCAAGTTCCTGTCTGGCCAAGAACATTCTTTACAAAGTCTTTTTAAATATTACACTTATCATTTCCGTCTATTTACCAATGTTCTACATGTCCATTTATATTTTACTCTTACATTTTGGAAGTTTTTTTCATTCATATTTCCTCGTCTTACATGTCTAATTATATTGTAATCTAGCATTGTAGTCATCACATATGGGTGAAATATTCCCGCAGGGGCGTAAAGCATTCAATAAATAAATTATGCACCCCTTATCAATAGACTTTTTGTTTTGTGCGAGGCACTTTCGAGTTTCTTTCACTAATATCACAGCTTGTCAGTTTAGGGCAGGAGGAAACCCACAACATCCGTAGCGCTGAATATTGCAGTGAACCTGCGAGCATCGGCTGGTACTGGCAGACCAAGAATGATAACTGCATTGCCACTCTACAGACAGCACATCCTATCAATATTGCATCAGAAAGGTAACTTTTGCAAACAGTGATGCCGGGCCCCCGGGGCGGGATTTGAACCCAGGGTACTTTGGCTCTGTCCAACATTCTACCATTGTGCTACCTCCAGCTCTTCATTTTGCATAGCCAAAGGCTATATTATACAGACTGGTATTATACTTATTTTCATTGCAGCAGGAATATTTCACCCATACGCGATGACTACATTATTAGATTATGATATTAATAGACATTTATTAAGACAATATGAAAAACAAGCATGAAAAACCATGCCAATAAGTCTTGAAAAGAAGTATTTTGGTGAGAATAGTCTGACAAAAACTACAATTTCTGTGCCACAAAACTAAGATCCGCATTTACTTGGTTGCTTGTAGTCGTTTGGCTTGATACATCGAACATATGCGGGCTCCTTAGACATCAGAATATCCATCAACTGTGACAAACTATTCTTGAACTGTGTGGCAGCCTGTAAATAAAGATGAGTGATTATGGAGTTTAACGTCGCTGCGGGGATCTTTCACCCGTTTGCGACGAGTAAATAAAGATTGAAATATACTTGAATATAAGACTATGATACTCTAATAGATATAATAAGCCAGCTCGGAGTTTCGAATATGCGCAGAATACGCACGTGTGTGTGAAAGGTGAAAGCATATGAAAAACAACTATCTGAGGCACAATAGCACGAATAATGCATGTTTACCACTTATTTTGCATTACGTGTTTGCTACATCCACTGTAAAGTATTCTGGTGGTTGTGGTAATCATTTTAATAGCATTATACTACGTGTACTTTCACCTTTGACACACACAGGCATATTTGTGCATAATTTGAAATATCTTGAACCTAACAATAAGAATAATAATTAGAATAATAAGAATAATAACAATAACAAATGTTTTTATAATGAAAATGTAAAAGTATGTAGCTTTTCAAACCAGACTTTCTGATGTAGCAAATAATTATTCTATAGATATTCTTCATTATTCACATTTTTTTCCCTATACCCATGCAGGGTGCCAGTGACATGGGCTACCAGTGAATTCATCGTGGCTACCAGTGAATTCATCGTGGCTACCAGTGAATTCAACGTGGCTACCAGTGAATTCATTGTGGCTACCAGTGAATTCATCGTGGCTACCAGTGAATTCAACATACCGTGTCAGGCCTCTTCTTGCTTAGGAGCTCTTCTACAGGAAAACACTCGGAGGTGATACTATTGCCCGTACAACTCATTGCCTGAAAACAGAAAGTGTCCACTTAGAGACTGTATAGACTTGCACCCTACAAACTACCATCAATTACACATTATAAAATACATTGACTACGGTCAGGATCGAACTCAAGACTTTGGACTAGGAATCCAATGCTTTACCACCTGAGCTATGCAGGTTACAAAGAAATCACACAAAATTCATCAATGTCTTTCTAACGTGTGAGTCGAGGGCGGCTGCTATGACGTCAAAGTCATTTATGAGATTACAATTTTTAACTTTGGCCAGACCGGGGTGTATAACTTTCGATGGGACATTTTGCAAGCATCCAAATAATTAGAATCATCGTATATTTTGGATAATAAAAAATACTCACCTCTTTCAAATCACGGTACAAGAGGTTGTTGTTTTTATCCAGAAAGCCTTGAACATTGTAGGTCACATGACCAGCGTAATGAATTAGGCGGAACTCCTGTTGAAAAAAAATAAAAACATTTCAACACAACACTCTAAAAGGTCTTCACACACTTGGGTAGTTTATGTACCATTTTATGAAACGTGAGGAGATATGATGCATCGCTGCATTTAGCCATGTCCACATGAGCGTTAAATACCAGTGATTATCGCTAGCCTCTGCACGTGAAAAGTTGTCAATACGCAACAACTGCATTCCCATTGGCCGAACTGGAAAAACGCCTGAGCAATGCCATGTGAATCGCTGATATACCTCAATGAGTTCTTCGAATTTATCGCGGCAATGACAATGCGTCGTTTTATGACGAGTGGGAAGGTTTATCTTATAATAATAGCTTAGGTTTACACACATTATCGCCATGCATTTCATGCGGCGTAAAGTGTGGAATAAACTGCTCAAGTGTGTGAAGACCGTAATGCTTTCTTATTGAAGCCCGGGGTCTGGGGCCATGTCCAGGGCAAATAAATGCATAAACCAACACATTTCGCAGATCTGCAGAACATTGCCATGCCTGCAATTCAGGAGATGTACTCACATCACGTTGTATGGTCTTCCTGGTTGTGGCGTCGGCCATTTTGTGGCTGATGAAATGTGGGTGGGTGCCGATATTTTCTGTGAGTTTTTCCAGAAAGGTCAGATCTGACGTGTCGCCTGGACGGATACACTCTTCATCCTGATGGGAATAATAACAAAAACATAATAAAATTACGGAACAAACTTTACAATATGTAACAATACATAACAAATTCAGTCATGGCAACAGACAATTGTGATTTCAGTTGAAAAGAAGCCCAGGCTGCAGTCCCCAAGTCACATCCAATGCAACTAAAACAACCCCGGGAGAAATAAATCAGATTTACTATGGAAAATTGCCATGCTGGGTTTATTAATGACAGGTGATGGAAAACAGTCACGTGACTAAAGATAATGCAGACCAATCAATCTAAAATGGATTCAATGGCTCGGTAGTTTAAAACCATTTACACGTGATCAATGATGGAAAACATACATGTGACTTACGATCACGTGAACGAAATTAACTAGATAGCCGTTGGAAGCGACGTCCATGATGGCGGATGTTGTAATGCAAGAAGACACAAGAACTCACCAGAATGGCTATTATTCCAAAAGGCTTTCCTTCGATGAGATCACAGATGATCTTGTTGTTGAAATATTGCACATTTTCCCACTGAAAATACAAGAAATTCAGATACATAATCGACTGAATGTCAAACATTCAACAAGCAATTTTTTGGTCACAGTAGGAATCTTTCACCCATACACAACAATGACAGACATTAAATTACTCATTTAGAGCGCATATTCTATTTTTAGACATATCCGGTTTAACGATTCTGGTGATAACCTACAAAGCGATGTGTGTGTCTGTTGTATCACGATCTATCACGTGTGGTCCATGCTGAACAACATAATTCATCTCTGAATTGAACAGAAATTTAAGCACTCGATCCGTATTAACGGCATATTAAGATTTTATCTGGAGTTTAGTCAACCCAAAGCCTAGTACTCATGTTTGGCTATCACCGGAAATTGGTAGATTCTGGGAAATTCTTGGAAATTCTAAAAATAAACATGACCCACTTACAGCCCCAATTATACTTGGATGTTCATGTTCATGTTTTCCTCATATTCTTAATGTTTTATTATTATTTGCCGAAAATAATGTTTGTTTTTTATCGATAATATTTTATGCTTAGAAAGGGAAGAAAATACCTCAAATTTTCCCTGATTTTATTGGGGGTATTTTCTTTTTTTTTTGAATTGGGAGGTTAGAGCTGCTTTCAGGATTCTTTCACTTATATCACGGCTTGTCAGTTTAGGGCAAGAGGAAACCCGCAACACACGTAGCGCTGAATATTGCAGTAAACCTGGGAGCATCGGCTGGTACTGACAAGAACAAATATGATAACTACATTGCCACGCTACAGTCAGTGCATCCTATCAATATCGCTTCAGAAAGGCTCCCGGGGCGGGATTTGAACCTGGAACCTTTGGCCCCAAAGTCCTATGTTCTACCACTATTGGGGGTACTATACACATTCCTGCACAGTCTGGGCATAAATCAGGGAATGTGCCATGGTTTTACTACGGGAGACCATGACGTTAGCCTTGGTCTACGCCCGGACTAACAGTACGACCCTTTTGTGAAATGCAAGCAGATGACTTCATGTCTACCTCAATTCCTTCTCGCCGGTATTCCTCTTGTTCAGATTTGAGAGTCAGCTGTATGAACAGCTGTTGCAGCTTCTCGTTGCAGAAGTTGATGCAGAACTGTTCAAAACTGAAATATATTGTATACAGATCACTTCATAAATTAATAAATGCATGAATTTTCACAAATTTTAGTAGCAGTGTTCCTTTAATCCAAATAGTAAAGTATAATAGCTATAAAATATTGAGTCCAGCAAATAATTTTGCATGATGGATACAAAAGTTACATACTACATTAATAAGAAGACCATGTGGTAGCGTTCCTTTAATTCAGTAAGCAAAATACATCGGTGAACATGAATAATTCATTAATCAAGAAATAACTTTAATTAATTTGTTCACCAAGTCAGGAATTGGTATCCATTAGGATGAGATGATAATGTGAATGGTAACACTATAGCACTGGAACATAGCAGTTTGGATTGGACATTCCCCATGGAGTTAAGAAGGAAAACTAAGTGCACACCAATTCATTAACTGAGGTAATAAATATAGCATTGAACATGCTTTAGGGGGTGGATATGGTGCATTATTAATATTATTATTATTATTATTATTATTATTATTATGAAAGTTCTCACCTATTCACACCAAATATTTCAAATCCGTAGATATCCAGCAAACCCATCAAGCTACATTTGTATTTATCCTGAAACAGAGTCAAGCAAAACTTTCAATTAGGATAATTCCTTAGTTCCTATATATTCACAACTTCTGTCTACAGTTGAAACAAGATTGGTTTTAGAAAGGGGAGATGACTCAACATTGAGGCCAAATTTTGTCAATATTCCTATCTGATCTATCTGCTAGTACATTTTTAGCACTAATTAAATGAATTTGCAAAGCTTTTCAGTTGAAATCAAAATTAAATCATTGATTACTTATTGATGTGTGCCAGATCACATGATTATGAAAAATATGTTTTACATTCTCAACTTGGACATAAAACAAACTTTTCTCAAAGCAAGACATGGTGATTATATTAGACCTATGATGAATTAATTAGATATTGCATCGAAATAATTGTAAAAATTCATCAAATGACAGCATGATGAAAGAAACAGCAGGTGGGCTGATAAGGATTGCTACACCATTCTATTACTAAATAATAATAATTATTGGTGTTTAGAGTCCCTTTCAAGATTCTTTCACTTATACCACGACTTATCAGTTATGTCAGGAGTAAACCAGCAACATCTACCGTAGTGCTTAATGTTGCAGTAAACCTGCGCACACCGGCTGGTACTGACAAGACCAGGGATGATAACTGCATTGTCCTCTACAGACATTGCAGCCTATCAATATTGCATCAGAAAGGTAACTTTCACGAACATTGATGCTGGGCCACCAGGGCGGGATTTGAACATGGAACCTTTGACTCTGAAGTCCAACGTTCTACCACTGCACTACTACCCGCCCTACTAAATAATTAACTAACTAACTAATAAAAGAATTAATTAATAAATTAATTAACACCATAAGGTAATTACACTAAAAATGAACTGACTTTGTGAGCTAAAGATGAGTTAATCTTGTGTACGATCCAGGTAAACAGTCTGTCGTAGATTCCTTTGGCCAGAGCATCACGTGCGTACAGAGCTTGGTCTTGAGACAGTGGCGTCTTCACCTGAAAATGTTTAGAAAGAGTGAATTATTGTTTTACGTCACAGTGGGAATCTCTCACCCATGTGACAACAATTATTATATTATATTTTTTAAAAGAAAGAATTGTTAATTTAGAAATAAAGTACACCAATGGATATACTTTATATTAATTAATACTTTCAATCACAAAAATAGAAAGAAAATCTTAGGCAAGTGGCTTAGTTTGAAAATACACCAGTAAGGGATGAGTACACAATTGGATGAGACTAAAATGTGAATGTTACCCTTCTAGTACTAAAGAATGCCATCTTGTGTTGTATACTCCTCAGGGAGTTGAGATGGCAAGTAAATGTACATTGTGATACATTGACCGCTGTAATAATACATAGTGCTTGGTGCGTGCTTTCGAATGTGAATTTGCCACATTATGAACATAGACATTATTATAATTATATTTATCATAATATTATTTTATCATGATTATAAATTTATTATCATTTAATTCTTACCTTCTCCCCCTTGGCATCAATAGTTCTGTTACACAATGCTGATATCAGTACATCTTGTGGGCAATCTAAAAGCTAACAGACAATATTTGATTCAGTCAGTTTTGTCATCACATGAATACCATGCTATGCTATGTTAATGCTGAGAATTAAAGCCGCATTTCACGATTATTTTACTCAAATGCATCCTCTGAAACTCATGGCCATTGTCGAGACATCCGTCAGTAAACGTGGGCAATATGATTCACCATGATGTATATTTACTTGATGTCATATATTTATATTCTTGTTAATAAATCTGTATGTTATGTACTAGATTATCTCTGTTCTCTGAGTACATCTCTGGGACCATATCGTAAGGGTATCACTCCATTGATACCCATAATGATATTACACTTGGGCCCCTATTTCACAGAACAATTGTAGATCTACAAAAGTCGTAACTTGCTATGCATTTACCCAGAGTTATGACTCTCGTAGCGCTACGATCGCTCTGTGGAACAGGCACCTGTTCTGTAGTTATTCAAAGGACTTTAGATTAGAGGCATCATTCAAACAGGCGAGTCAAGCCTGGCCTGGAGTGTCATGTGTTAGACCAATCCAAGCCCATGATATTTACTGTGGACCAGGCACCTTTACTCCTATATCGTCAAGACAATAATGTAATCAATATTTAAATACAGTGTAGTGCTATTCAAGTGTGTTTTAAAAGCAAGTATCGAAATAGAAACAAGAGGAGCTGTCTGATTGGCTTTCATGAATAGACATGACACAGTCAATTCCTACAATGTTTTGAGAAAATGTGTAATCAGGCCCTGAGATTATAAACTTTTTTTAGTACGATTTCATGCTCAACTCAAGTTTTATGCACAAATCCCCATATAATAGAGCTTGGGTACTGTAATAACCCTACTAGTTCGAACACCTAAATTAATCGCTAAAAATAAAATACTTCTTACCCTAAACATACAAACATGACCATTTTTTTCAAATAGTAATTTTCTAATATTATTCGAACACAATTGAAAAATGTATCTACCATTTCATTTACAACCATATTTTATCCTTTCATTTGGTTGTCCCAAAATTATACAAACACCGATCATTTTCAATTTTCATATTTTTCTAATAAATTGAATAGCTACAAATATAATTATTTTCTCCTGTTCGAATTATTAGGGTAATTACGATATGAATTTTTTCTCTCTCATAATCTAGGGCATGAATTGCTCACCTTCGATATATGTGATGCTGCATCCAAATCTTTGAGTTTGGTTAGACCATTGATATGGACATCGTACTCCAGATTTCCAAGGTGAAGGACAGAAGCGATAATGGACAGCAGTGCCTGGGGGGGAAAAAATAGAACATAAAAAAAAAAAAAGAACATCGGAACATATGATTCATGACGCATCAGACCACAAAACTGGAGGACATAAAGCATGGTTTTCTCGGCTGGTTGGGAGTTGACTACATCTACAAGAATATAAAGTAGAAAGACAATTTGCTTGAATTGACTTGATTGAATTAGGGGTTTACGTCATAGCGAGAATATTTCTCCCATATGCAATGATTACTTAAATAAAATTCATTATAAAAAATTTGTCAGAGATTTTCTTTTTTTAGGAGGTAGCATGGCTAATTTTGTCAAATTTACATCGCAGTAACCAGTCAAGCGAAACACATAGAAAGATATATGAAATATTTATTTACATATATGCCATAGCCTTGACAGAAACATTCTCAACATAATATACAACATAAACAACGAAATATACAACAATCTCAACATAATATACAACATAAACAACGAAATATACAACAATCTCAACATAAAATACAACATAAACAACGAAATATACAATATAAACAACGAAATCAATGACATGTTAAAATTCACCGAGCAAGGCTTGTTATACCTAGTTAGCTAGCTGTGGGAATATCACCTGACGGGTCACATTACATTTCATCCAAGGATATTCACCAATGGCAGAAGACGTTTATAAGAGGTACGTACCTCCTGCTCTTTCTTGCTGAAATCACAAATATCCAGTGCTTGCTGAACAATGCGGAAGCTCTGTTTGTCATCTACCGATTCAGCCTGGATGCTCTCCCCCTAGTTGAAGGCAAACATGAAATACAGCTTGATGGTGAATGTACAGTATTATCAAAAGAAAGTGGATATTCATATCTTGTGTACATCTCCAATCTAAAACTGGTTCTGGTTGACCAAACAAGTGGTATTGGAGTTATACCCTAATAAAATTGATATTGAACATATTATATATATATTCATTTCTATTTCTAATTAATTGGTGTTTAGAAGCGCATTCAAGATTCTTTCAAGTATATCACGGCTTGTCATTTTAGGCAGGAGGAACACCACAACATTTGTAGCACTGAATGTTGCAGTAAACCTGCGAGCACCGGCTGGTACTGACAAGACCAAGGATGATAACTGCATTGCCACATCGCATCCTATCAATATCGTGTCAGAAAGGTAACTTGCGCGAACATTGATGACGGGCCTCCGGGACAGGATTTGAACCTGGAACCGTTCCACCACTGTGCTACCACCCACCACATCAGAAAGGTAACTTTCCCAAACATTGACCCCAGGCTCCTGGGATGGGATTTGAACCTAAGGCCCTTGGCAACTAAGTCCAATATTCTACCACTGCATTACCACCCGGCCCACATTCCAAGATTGCAGGAGGACTCTAAAAGCTTTGCAAGCTCATATTCACGTAATCTTGCAAGCCGATCCTGACCTGGTTCAGGTAGAAGTAATCGTTGGGGTCACGTGACAGTCGTAGCCTCTGGAGCACTTGCTCCGAGCCGCCCGTCAATAGCTGGTAGAAGATGTGGAAGTTCCGCTCGCCAGTTGCCTGGTGAATCACCCTCGACTTCTCCAGAAGGTAGTTTAGGATATGACCGCCCACAGGTGCACCCTGGTTAAAATTATATTTCGGTTACGTTAGTGATTTCAACTGGAAGTCAAGTCAATTTAATTTTAAAACAACAACATTTAATTGGGTTTTAGAGCCGCTTTCAA
Organism: Lepetodrilus schrolli; assembly: GCA_032361225.1. Classification (NCBI taxonomy): domain Eukaryota; kingdom Metazoa; phylum Mollusca; class Gastropoda; order Lepetellida; family Lepetodrilidae; genus Lepetodrilus; species Lepetodrilus schrolli. The sequence continues at coordinate 6,003 of JAUTBT010004869.1, read as the reverse complement.
GATTCTTTCACCAATACCACGACTTGTCAGTTAGGGCTGGAGGAAACCCACAACATTCGTAGCACTAAATGTTGCAGTAAACATTAGCGCATCAGTTGGTACTGACAGACCAAGGATGATAAATGTCAATTTAATCAGAGATAGCATCTTCGGAACAAAAATTAACAATAAACTTGCAACCTGTGAACGCCTTTACCACTTACATATTGAACACTATCATTGCGATTGATATTATTACTTTATATTTAATATTAAAATAATTACCTACCTTGTAATCAAACTGAATATCCATGTACTTTCCAAATCTACTGGAGTTGTCATTGCGGTTTGTCTTGGCATTACCGAAGGCCTGTGAGTAACAATTAATTAAAAGATGCACGGAGCATACAAAATGTAAATGTAGTAACAATTAATTAAACGATGCACGGAGCATACAAAATGTAAATGTAGTAACAATTTGCAACTAAATATAGTTTGTACATTGAAGATATTTTGAAGATACTTTGACAGTAGTTCATAAAATTATTAAATATTATCAAGTTGCATAATATCAATTAAATATGATCGAAAGTGATGGTAGCTTATTATGGAACTACAGACAACCATCAATTTTCCAGGTATTAATAAAAGCATTTTAGAATTTTCTTAGAAAATAATTTACGATTATTAGCTAAAAGTTACCACTATAAAAATATTAACATAAAAAGGGAATGAATGATCAATATTAAATATTTTTAGTGACAACCAAACTAAAGTCTCTAGTATATCATGTTACTAAAATGTAACATAAATTGGGAGAAAAGACGGTTTCTAATAATTAAAATTAAAATTATTATTTGTAATTACAATTGCAAACGGACTATATTAATATTTATAGCATTGAAAATATTCTATTTTCATGTATTAATTAAAGTGTCTGTACTATTAGAGGGTTTTAATTATTAGGATAATTATGGTAAATGTCATCCTCGTCTTACCTCGAGGACAGGGTTCGACTGCAGTAGCCTGTCCTTGACACGTTCCACTTCCACGGAATGAGTTCCGCTGGTGGCGATGTATTGCAGAATCTTCTTGGATGCCTCAGTCTTTCCGGCACCAGACTCTCCAGAAATGAGGACACACTGGTCCGTGGACTCTCCGCGCATTGACCGGTAAGAGGCATCGGCAATTGCGTATCTGCGGGAAAATAAATCCAAAATCGCTACAATTACTGTGCAGGAACCTCAAAAACCTCACAAAACAAAACAAGAAAGAATAGTTTTTACAAAGCATAACCATTCAAAGTACATTGGTAAAATATTATTTTTAAAAGAATGCCGGCCATGACACCACAGTTCCAGAGACCAAGCATGGAAACAGACAATTGTGATTTCAGCGGAAAACAAGCTCAAGGTTTGGGGGCTGCAGTCCCCAAGCAATGTCCAGGGCAAATAAATCGACCGCTGGACAAATAAATCAGTGGATTTTCATGGATCCGCAGAAAATTGCCATGCCCGAGAGACTCACATGTGTGGAGGCAGCTCGTAGAAGCTGACATTGCGGTAGGTGTGGATGATGTCATTGTTGTAAATGTCCAGCTGACGGTACGGGTTGACTGAGACCAGGACCGAGCCAATGTAAGTCTAGAAAAAACAATTAAAACATTATTATATTTAATTATTAACTGCATAATGATTTACATGCATATTTATCTACATGTAATTCTGCATAATAATCTACATGTAATTCTAAAAAATATCCCAGATTATTATTTTTTCAAATTAATTATTGTATTTTATTATTTTAAATTGGGTTTTAGAGCCACTTTTAAAATTCTAGATTCTAATTAAAACATGAATTAAGGACTCTGTCCATCATTTCAATAGTTTAAAAAAATTATGACAATTTGGGACAGTAATTTCAGCAAAGTTGGAAAACATTTTTTACTGATAATTGAAACAAAGGTGGTCGACAATGTTTTGATGCATCTAAAGCCAAATTGAATTTTGATGGTAACTGCTAATTAACATGATTTATTTAAATGACGGGTATAAGTACAGATTATGATTAGAACATAGGGATGCATTGAAGTAGACTGGAACGTCCCAAGAGTTGCATAGCACCTAGGGGTACACAGGTCTATCATTAACAGGCTTCTTTGGCATCACCAGCAAGAAAACGTCATCACATATTAACCACGTACCCGATGACAGAGGGTAGCCCCGGACAAACCGGACATGTACGTTGTGACGTTACATTTACATAAGCATTTCTTATCAGCATCGTCAGCAGAGCAGCACACCATTCGGGTGCATAATAAAACAATATTCGAAGATACATGTACAGTGCAGCGATGCTTGAGATATGTGCTAATATTAAATGTTACTTGGCCCACTTTTATTAATACGTCACCATCTTTTTCAACGTTATTTGACCCAGGCTCATCAGCAGAACATCGTCTTTGTGGATAAAAACATATTTCGTATACATATGACCGGTGGTAGAGACTGTATATTACTACCTCACAGAAAACAATTCAGATGTGATTGTGATTTCGACCGTGCTCGCTAAAGTGGCTTCTCAGACATTTTGTGGGGTGCCATTTGTTCTGGACATAGTGTCCTACCTGTAATCTTGGAAACAACTGTACATTTCGTGGTAGATGCCCCACAATGAGGCCCTACATCAATGAAGTCATGTAGTCTGTAGTCGTCCCATTCTTGGAGGGTCAACGTCAGTCCGTATTCCAGCAAGATAACTCGATGACTCATACACAGTATTCCATGGCACGGAATAACATTGATACAATCGATTTGTATGCATTTAGTCCTCATGTAAATCTAATTGAGCAACATTTAGACAAAATTGAACTTAGGATACATCAATGTTGTGTTCTGACATTAATGTTGCAGGAACCTCGTGATGCCGTCATTTATGTATATGACACTATCCCTACAGCCTTCATATGGAACGTGTTTTAGTTTATTTGAATGACAATGTGCCGCAGTGATCGAAATTAACAGTGACCAAACACGTTACTAACTTTACCTATCCTTTCATTAACACATTGTAATTAATCCTGACCAGAAAACCATGTTCGTTAATTGAAATAATATACTTCTACTATAGACATATTCATATTCACGATTAATTATTAAGAACCGAAATATCGCCTGAGAAATATCTGTTATGATAATATGCGCACTTCGCGTTTCTTTTGTCGCTTAGTATATTTATATTATAATTTAATTTATTAATTTATAATTTTTATTTAGTTGGAGCTTCAAATATTCTAAAATATTCTTATACTTTCATTTATGTTGAGGCTACTAAGAATAAATTATATCAAGACATTTATTCTTGTTTCTTTTTTATCTAGCTAAGTACAGATAGTGCATGCTAAAGCAAATTACAGAAGACATTGATTAATATACAAAAAAAGTGACCTTTCACATTCCAAACATAGTTCCTTCACGTCTGTTCATTTATCTTCTGATGGGGCTAGACAAGATACTGAGACTTCGCGATAAATTATAAACATGTTTCTAAAGTGGATCTGATGTCGACATCCAGAGGATGTGGAGTCAGTAATTGTGTTTAAAAAAGCACAACAGATTTAACTATTAATAATGAGGTATGTATATTTAGCTGTGGATGGTGGCAGATTCTTTGGCACCAGAAAGAAATGGAATACTGTAAAACAGTTATATTTAACGGTTCGCAATTTTCACGATTTTGTAAAATTTAAGTAAAAATAACATTCACGATTTGTAGAATTCATGTTGTCCAATTTAATTTATATTTTATTTAACGTCATTTAACGAGTTCACAAATCTCAGTTCCTACTCACAGGCTAATCTGGATTTTTTGTTTTTGTATTTTTAATTGGGGTTTAGAGTCGCTTTCAAGATTCTTTCACTTATAGCACGACTTGTCAGTTTTAGGGCAGGAGTAAAACCCGCAACATCCGCATCGCTGAATTAGTAGAAAATGTATTGTCTTTTGTTTGATTTAAAAAAGAAAAAATAACAATTAGGATTCGCAAAGGATCTAGTTGGCCAGGCTTCTTCATGCCTCAAATTAAGAAAAGAAATGAATGAATGAATGAATGAATGAATGAATGAATGAATGAATGAATGAATGAATGAATGAATGAATGAATGAATAATTAAATGTAAAAAAATAACACCATAATAAATAAATAAATGAATGAATGAATACATTAATGCATGAATGATATTAAATAAGTAAATAAATAAATGAATGAATAGATAATGTTAAAATAAACAAACAAAAAAAGAATGAATGAATGCATGAATGACATTAAATAAATAAATAAATAAATTTATAAATAAGTAACGATTTAAAAATATTAATAAAATTAAATGAAAATTTAAAAAAACAAAACAATTAAATAAATACATTTAGATGAACAAAAGACAAAAAAAAGGTTTGAGGTAAGAGATGTAAATACCATGACACTTCACATCTCACATTGATGTTAGTCAGCCTTGACAAAGATTACAGGATGGTATTTCTAGCCGGGTGTCTAAGACAGAACTCATCTTCTGTTCAAACATTGAACATTCCAATAACAACTTCCCTGGATTACCCCAAAAGTTCAAGCTTGTCTTAAAAAAAAGAAGCTACGTACGTAGATTAAATTCCCTTGGAATCTTTTCTTGAGATTCTCGTTGAAAGCATCTTGATTAGTGAAGTCTTCGAGCAGGACGAAATCTTGAACTCCAACCTTGTCTCGACGGTGAAGTTCGTTCTCCATACTGACCAGTGGCTAGTCGGTTCTAGGACCGCTGGACTGAGTGGACGACAGTGTGAGTGATTGGACAACCGAGTGATCGGAGTTTTGTTGACGCATCAGACCGAATGAGGAGACTCTTTAGTGTAGGGAGGAGGAGAAACGGAGTTGTTTCGTGTTCTGCTTTGACACAGGGTGACAAATCAGCTGATCATTTCGCCAGTGTTCATACTGTGTTCCGAAAGTTGACTCTGTCAACAGAAAACAACAGGGGGGGTCAAATGAAAAGTGGAGAGAGAGAGAGAGGTCGAGAGAGGTCGAGAGAGAGGTTGAGAGAGAGGTAGAGAGAGGAAAATGTATTCAATAATAGAATTTAAACACAAACATATCATCATATGTACACCTTTTCCTTTAAAAAAGACAGACTAACAAGCACCCTGCACAAATAAGGTGGTAATGATGGTAAATGATAACATTCATTGATCCAAAGGACTAATAGCATAGATATGGCATGATAGACTGGTTGTCATAGCAAACAGATAGAAAGATGGCTGCCAATTAATTGGGTACTGTAATATGTATTGATGGTAAACTATTTATAGGTCAATGATACCTAGCTACCAGATTTTAGATACACTGAATTATCTTTAGCCTGATTCACAGTCTATTGAATGGTTTCAGCAAGATAATGTACTTAATTATTTGCTAATCATATTTGTGAGGTGTATCGGGTTAGGGAAGAGGAGGAATGGCTTACATTTTCATCTCCCCCAGGAATATTTATTTGCCTACAATAGTTATAATGCACACATTTACATTGCGCCAAATCCACACTCAAAAACATGCTCATAGCACTACATTATTACCCAAGTCAATGGATCAGTATGCTCTCATTTTCCTTCTGAACACCCTGGGGAGTATACAACCCAAGCTGCCTTTCAAGGTGGTATAAGGTTTTTCATTCATATGCTCGTCAGAACAGAACAGAGATATCTAGTAGATAGTATACAGATTTATTGACATGAACATTAATATATAACATTTAAGTAAACATACAATAATGGCGAACTAGGGCAACCCCTAGGTCCAGGGTTGGTCTCACCCAGTAACCGAACGTGTAGCTCTCATGGATTTCTATGACCTCCCCGATGTACGGTATCATGAGGTCTTTTATACAAAAACATGAATTTGAATAAATACAGTACTTATTAAAAACTTAATAAGTAAATTTGTGTTTGATCTATGTAAACTTTTATTATGTATCATTA